>CM076570.1:1244595612-1244673955 GCA_034641835.2 Pinus albicaulis | reverse complement strand
CCACAATATACTTCCCCTGCCCCAGGAAGAAATGCCCCTCCTCCTGCCACACCTCCAAACCCGAAAAGTAATGCATCAAGCCAATGTCCTTCATCTCGAACTCTGATGCAAGATCTCTCTTGCAGTTCTCTATGAGTCTCTCTGCACCCGTAATGACCAAGTCATCCACATACAACACTAGAATGAGAGGCTCCTCACTTATCACAATAAAGTATAGGTTTCGTTCTGCCTCACTCTTTGTGAAACCCATCTCCTTCAAGTATGTATCTATCCTGGAGTACCAAGCTCTAAGAGCTTGCTTCAGGCTTGTTGTACTATACAACAACCCTCCCTTTTTCTAAATTTTAGAAATAAAATTTAGAAATAGGGTCCCTTTCTTTTTAGAAATAAAACACTTAGAAATAAAATTCATTGTTTTGAAAAATTTCATATTCAACATTCAAAAAACTTATGGTCCGATCTAATATACAAGGCCTTATTATAAAAACGTATCAAAAGTTAAAAGTTCAATCGCAATCGGAGAATCGGAGATAACTTCAAAAGAAATTTCATAGCCCATTTCAAATCTTCCGATGCGATAAATCCAACTGGGATAATATAATCGTCAAGAGTTTAAAAAAACACAATATAACTGATATGAGCAATAATCTCTACCCATTAATCTAGACAATCTCTTTAAGAAACTCTTTACGCTTAGTTGAAATTCCCCGATCCGATGTGCATTTCATAATAAACGCTTTTAAAAGAAAATCGAACATTTGTTTAAAAAATATGGTAGACCCCACCATTAGAGATCGGAAAGATCTGCAATCGCACCGATCAATCTAGATAAACGTATTTGGTGATAATTACTTGTTAGCCTGAAACTTCCGATAAGACCATCACTTTGGTATACGAAGATTTTTGTTGAATATATTAATATATCACAAGCGCCAAATCTTTATTGGTACGAAGGCATTCAATAACGAATCAAATGAATATGGTTTAGGATTTGGTTTTAAATACTTAAGGGTGACCCAAAAGGAGCATTTATGCAATATACGAAACAAATGAATGAAAAACCATAAATTCATAAATCATTCCATTTGAGTAGCTTGTTGATCACGACTGAGAGTTTATTGTCTTGCAGAGCCAAAGAACAACAATTTTTTTCATTCACAGACAAAGGGAAGCTGTAGCAGACGCAGAAATGTCAAAGAGAGGAAGAAGAAACAAGACTGCTCTACCAGTGAAGCTTGCCGAAACTCCTACGGTCTCAAAAGAAAAGCCCATAAAGCCAAGGCTAGTCATAGATACATCATGCCAAGGTCTTGGGAAAATGACATGGGACACAGTCTACAACCTATTGGAAAAAGAAGACCCCAAGGTCACAGTGGAGAAGGCATCAGTTCCAGACGAAGATAGCTCGGATTCTGACTCTGACATCAATGAAAGAACACTTGAAAATTCATTTCTACATCGAATTGCAGCCAGAGCGAGCATCATGCCTTACTATGATGTAGTCCGATGGGTTATCGACAGTGTAAAGATACAAGATAGAACGTTTGTTTCAGCATCTGGAGTGCCTTTCGGCTCGTTTAAAGCAAAAGACTTGAAAGCAATGTACCACCTTCCAGACCCACAGAAGGTGTATAACAAGGAATTTATCAAAGAATTTGCTGATGATAACAAAGTCCAATCCGACCCTATCATAAATTGGAGGAAAAACCCAGAGAAGCACCGAAATGAAGCATCCGGTATGTATTCTGTAGATTCTCTTCTGCCTCCATATTGCTATGCAGCTGCCATGATGTGTAGGTTATTTGGAAATAATAATTCAGCTAGGTTTTCTATACAAATGGTCCCATTAATCCTAGCAGCTGTGAATTCCGACATTATGGATTGGGCTGTTATTCTTTCTGATAGAATGGCCAATAGGATCCTTGAGTACAGACAAGAAAAAGATGCTGGAAATTCTACCCCCTTTTTCTTTTGTGCCTATATTCTTGATGCTATTTGTTTCAATTCTGAATTTCCCTTATTTGGATGGAAATGGACTCCCGATAACCCCCTTCCAATCCATATTTCTCATAAATTGCTTTGGAAGAGTCATTTCCAAGCTAATGTATATAGAATCTGTCATGGCTTCCTCATTCCCGTTTTCCAAACCATTTTTAATCGCTTTCCCCCTAGGATTTCTGATAAAGCTAAAGCCGACCTGTCTGCAATCAGAGATTGGTTTGGGGAGGAAAAATTTACTTACATCAGGGTTTTTGGTAGTATAGTGGAGCCTCATGTTCTTCCGCTTTTTGTCCCAGACAAACTTCTCGCTCAAGAAGTTTCTTATCAATTGACAATTGAAGGTATATCTAGGTCTTTGAACAACAGCAAGAAGAAAATGTGGCCTCAATTCCCACTCAATTGTGGTCATTTCACTCTAAACGATTTCAAGCATGCAGAAAAGGAAGTCTTCAAGATAAGAGGTTGTAAATTTGCAACCATTCCTGGAAGACAGTATGATCCAAAAAAGATAGCATTTGATGTCACTGCTTCAGTTTCAATTGCTCGTTTTGAGCATGAACCAGATATGTTCGATGATTTGTTTGTTTCATTAGATAATTTTCCTCGAATTTTTGACTTGGTCAAGTCTAAATTTCAACATGAGGAAATAAATAAATTTCTCTTATTTAGAAGCCAGAGATTGTTGAGAGTACCTCTGGACCAGCTGAGAACTCAAATCCAAAAATCAGAGACAGAAGGTACATCCGGCCAAACGCTAGTAGAAACATCTACCAGCAAAATCATTACACAATCGGCTGTCAACCAGCCGATTGTACATACTCAAAAAGTGGTCATTATTGACAAACCTGATGCCCCAAAGGGAAATACTGCTCAAATGACAGACAAATGCACAAATATCAATGATCAGGTGCATAATCAAAAGGATGGATCGGATGATAAAAGCACTAAGCAGAGCATAGATAAAGAGAAAGGAAAAGAAATAACTAAGGAGATTATGGTTTCCACTAATCTTGATATTTCTTCTCAGCTATTAAATCAATATGATCAGTTTGCTCAACAACTTGGATTGCAGGATAAAGGTAAAGAACAAATAGAGCAGGATGTTGAAATCATTCCTGAACATCCTACAGGGCATATTGTATTAAAAGGTGAGGAGATTCCTCCTTTGGATGTATTTTACAGCCCTAAACATAAGGCTGTTGTCAAAAGACAAAGAAAGAAAAGAAAAACAGAACAGGGTATATTTTCTACTCCATCAGAGGAGTTGATGAATATTGTTTATAAGAACAGTGAAATGAATCCATTTGAAGACCTTACGAAATTGTCACAGTATACAGGAGCTTATAGTGCTGCAACAGTTGATAAAGTTGTAGAAGTTTCTCAACTAATAACTCAGAAAGATCTTCACATAGCTTCACTGGAAGAAAAAGCTAAGGAGAATCAGCAGCCGATCAGCCAATTGCAGCAACAACTACAGGATCAGATATTCAGGTCTAAAGAATTGGAGAAACAGCTGGCTGAAGAAAAGAAGAAGGTCGATGAAAAGCTTTTAAGCAAACAAAAGTAGCTAAATGAAGAAATTTTTAAGTTGCAGAGTCTGTTACAAAATGAGGAAAAGGCAAAAATGACTCAAGAAAAGGAATTCCAAGCAACTTTGGATAAGTTTAAAGATTATCCAAAGTTAAATGACTTCAAATCGGAAGCCCTTGAAGTTAATAAATTATTGACTCAGCAGTTAATTGAATTTTGCTCAAAACTGTCACAAGCAGAACCCTTTTGTGAGATTACTTCATCTTTGATCCAAACTATCATAACTCTTAGACAAGAAATAGATGATGCTGATGAAAAGATTTCTGAGTTTCTCACCTGGCAGGATACAGAAAAGGGAAAAGAAGCAAATCTTCCTAGGATAGAGGAAAAACACAAAGAAATCCTGTTTACAGAATGGGAACATCAACTAATGAAAGCTGAGAGAGCAATATCCAGGGCCAGAAATATGATGAATAATATCACTCAACTCATAAATGACAACTTATATTCAATTAATCTCATTTCAGACTGTGTTCCTGGCAGTTTGCCAAAAATAAAAGAAACTGAAGACAGGTGGAGAAAAGAAAAGGAAAGGAAAAGTCAACAAATCGTCAGACTTCAAACTATATCCTGGGATCGTATGTGGACCCATCTGATCAAGCCAAACAATCAACAGACAGCTATCAAACTTCTATCAAACGATGTCGATTGTCTAATTCCAGAATTTTCTGATGCCACCTATGCTGGACAGTTGCATACTGAGATGAGTCATCCACCAAGACTCCGAGATATGTTGAATATTTGCAAGTTGGCTTCATCAAGCGAAGGAGAAAAACAATGAATCAGTTTTATTCAAAATAGCATTTCAGTTTTAATTTGATAGATTGTAGCAGTAGTATTAGGATTTTTGTTATGTAGTTTATTATTTAAATCCTTCTCATGCATTTAGAGAAGGATCGGAAGTTGTAATATTTTTGAGGATTTGGAGCTAACATTTCTGTACTTCATTCCTTATTATATTTCTACGAAAGATCACATCTGGTGATTTTTGTGCTCAAATTATCTTTGAAGTGTTGCATTTTTGTGCCTTTGGAGTTAATTTTACATCTGATAGTTTTAGGTCGAGTATCACATTTTGTTTGACAAGCCTCAAGTAAGATGAATGAGGTATTTCTATCTGTTCTTTGTTGATTTTCTCTGTTATATGGTATTCATTTGAAGAATTTGCTATCATTTATATATTTGATTTACATAATATTTCCTTTTTATATTATCATTTTTTAGTATAATTGGAATATTATCATTTATAGACATATATGAATGGTATATAATGATGAATGCAATATGCTAATATAACTCTGTTTAATTTATTAAACAGAGGTATCTTTATTCGTTTCTACACATTTCAATTTAACTAATAATACATTTCCATGGTTATTATTAGATTGAAACAATCCTAAATTGTATTCACATATAATCACCCGGGTTAAAATTAGAATTTCTTTATCAGTATTTAGTTTAAATTAGATAATTTTATTTTAGTTAATTTAGTCCCATTTTCACCCATCCAAACCAACCCATTTAGTTATAAGGAAACTGGTCCTTTAAATCCAGTCGGAGCCACCATACCAAACAGAAAAGGAGCTGTCCTAAGGTCCCGACTGGGTGGTTTTCCCCAATGTTTGAAGCAGAGATTTTCTAGGCTTCAACATTTTGGCTTAGAAGGAGGGCCTTCAACTCAGAATGGCAGGCAAACCCAAATCTACAAACCATTCTAAGAGTAATTCTCTCCATGACCACCTCAGATTTCCACTTGCCCGCAGTTCCTCAAAGATCCAAGCAAGAAGAAGAGGTATCCACTAATACTGCTCAAACTCACCATACTTCAGAACAATTAAGTCTTGAATCTCCTGAAGTTCAGTCTCTCATCCAGAAACTTCAGAGCTTCTCGATTTCACCACAGAAGTCTGAGCTATCTCAAAGCAGTGAGACTTCGCAATTCAATCTACCTCACCCTCTTACTAAACTTCAGAGTGAAAAGCTCGGTATTGAACCTACTGAATTTCCTTTACCTAAAAGGAAAAAGGCAAAGAAAAATACTGAAGATTCTGACAGTGAAGCACTTTCATCCACATCTTCCATCTCATCTTCCCCAGTGCGAAGTCAACCATCCACTTCCTCATTACATATCATTTTTCACCAGGAATTGGGAACTTCAACATCTCAACCTGCTCACTCCTCAATATCAATTCCTTCCCATACATCTGGAATCTCAACAGCAGTATCATCCACCACCGGTATTACAATGGCAGATCCATGGACCAGACCGGGTGCAGTCAATATGCCCGCACCATTACATGCATTACCCGATGCTCCTGAAAAATGGCTACCCAAGTTTAATCCAGAAAATGGAACCCAAGCTGAGGAACATATCAATAACTTCATGTTAGCAGTTAATTTGAAGGGAGTGACTGAGCAAGATGTCGTTGTTAGGCTTTTTCCTTATACATTACAGGGATCAGCAGGATCCTGGTATTTTTCCCTGCCTTCTGATTCTATTACCAGTTGGGACATTTGCCAAGAACAGTTTCTTACTAAGTATGGAGACGATAGATCTTTAGCTACACTAATAAATGATCTCTCCAATCTTAGGATAGAGCATAGGGAACCCATTAAAGAATTTAATGCTCGTTTCAATAAACTTTTGAATAAAATCCCAACTACTTCCAAACCAAGTGAACAAATCAGAAGTGAGTGGTATATTACTGCCCTACCTGCCAATATAGCTATTTTTGTAGACAGGGCCGCAAAACCAACACTTGCTGAAAACATGAAAGAAGCACTTGCTGTGGAAAAACGTATTAATGCTCTAGAAAAGAAAGGAGCTCTTGAGGAAAGAAAAACCAAAAAAGTTTCATTCAAAGAAGACTCAAAGAAGAAAATCTCAAAAGATCCATATGATATGGAAGGCCTCCAAAAGGTTCTCAAGACTATGTCAAATGAAATGATTGAAATTAAGAAACAAGTAGCTGAAACTTCAACCAAAAGGCCCTTTAAGAATTATAAGAAAACTGAATCAAAACCACCAAATATCGTATCTTATGCAGAATCAGATCAAGAAGAGGAAGAAGAGGAAACAATCTCATCAACTGATAATGAAGAGGAAATTGTTGAATGTCATGGCATGTGGGATTTCATACTGCCCAACTCCGATACAGATAATGATGAAGAAGCTTTACCTGTCTCTACTAGGAGTAAAGGTACTCCCGAACCTGTTCAGACAACTTCAAAGAAACGGAGTGCAGGTGCTACTACAACAAAAGAAAAAGTACCTACAAATAAATCACCCGCAGCAGTTCCCCAAAACCCACCTTCAACTTCAAATACTCTTCCAACATCCAAAACATTAGTAGTGTCCGATTCAATGGATTACAATATTGTTGATGATATGAAGAAAACTAAGGCAAACATTACTATGTTTGAACTTAGCAAATTAAAACATCAGCAGAAATTGCTTCTCAAAGAATTGAATGTTGTTCCCTGTTCACCTCTTCCCAGTGCTAAAGCTGCAAATGATTCTGGTCAACCACCTTCTGGTATGATAGAAGCTACTGATTCAGTCCTGATTGGGGATAGATCAAATTCTCACACTCCACCCTTCCTTTTGACTTTTGAGATATACAACAGAAACCTACACAATTGTTTGATTGACTCAGGGGCATCATCCAATATAATGCCAGCTTCAGTTTGTTCTAAACTGAACATAGAACCCCAAAAGTCTTCCATACATATTGTACAGTTAGATAGAAGCAAGGTCCAGGTTTTAGGAGAGATTAACTCTGTAACTATCAGGTTAGCAGCTGATCCACGGGTAGTTCAACGAATTGATATCTTAATAGCTGATATACCTGAATTTTATGGGTTGGATTTAAGTAGAGATTGGTCTCAAAAGCTCCACGGATATATTTCTACCGACGGGTTCACATGTGGTTACCTTATGGAGGAAAGCCAAATCAAATAAAAATCAATCAGAGAGAAACACATGACCCATACTCGTAACAGATTTTGAACAGAAAATCAACAAATTGTATTTCTGACAACAACATCTTGGGAAATTATTCATCAGAGTCATTTTTTGGAAATCTCACTACCCAACCATCCCCTTTCTCAGTAAACAGTTTAACATCACAGATTGAAAACTATTCACAAACTGATAGGTCAAGATGTTTTAATGATACTGGGGAAACTGTAAATAAGATTGTTAATACTTCTTTATTTTGGTCTTTATATTTTGACGGCTCTAAATCTAACGAAGGTTCAGGATCAGGGTGTATCTTGGTTAGCCCGCAAGGTGAAAAGACAATGCTGTCCTGTAGGTTAGAATTTGAATGCACAAACAATACAGCTGAGTATGAAGCTTTAGTCCAAGGTTTGTATAAAGCAATTGGCCTTAAAGTGCAATATTTGAAAGTATTCGGCGATTCTGAAATTATTGTCAAACAAGTGAGAAATACAATTCACTGTCTTTCAAATCACCTCAAACATTATCAATCGCTGGTTCAAGAACTCACCACACACTTTTCTGCATTCAATATTTCTTCCATCCCTAGGTCTCAAAATTCAGTAGCAGACTTGCTAGCCAATGTTGCTTCCAGACTCATACCTTCTGAAGATTTTAGCCCAGATAGATTTTCAATAGAATTACTTTTTAGACCATCTGTCCCAGACAATGTCACAAATTGGAGAGTTTTTTACCATGATCAAGATATCTTGAATTTCATGACTTCAGAGAAATCATATGATGATCAAATTATCGACGAAGAAGAGCATGATTTACAAATTTCTTCAAAAAGTAATGAAAATCCCATTCCGAAATCTGTTGTTAGATTGGAGGACTTGTATGATATTAAAGACAGATTCAAGAAAGTCACTAATACCAAACTTCAAAGTTCTACTTTGAAATTTGAATTAGTGAATCTTGGTTCTGATTCAAAACCTCAAAATGTTAATTTAGGACTTAATTTAACATCAGAGGAAAGGGATGCCTTCATTAAACTATTGAACAAATACAAAAATGTTTTCGCTTGGAATTACGATGATTTAAAAACATATGATACTTCATTTATTCAACACACAATTCCAATGCTTCCCGATATTAAACCTGTTCAACAGAAGCTAAGGAAAGTTCATCCAAATCTTGAAGATCAAATCAAATCAGAACTTAATAAACTTTTGAAAGCCAAAATCATTTTTCCTGTCAGGCATTCCAATTGGGTTTCCAATATGGTACCTGTAAGGAAGAAAAATGGTGATATAAGAATCTGTATTGATTTTAGGAATTTAAACAAGGCATGTTTGAAAGACAATTTCCCATTGCCAACCATGGAGAAGATACTTCAAAAAGTAGCTGGTTCTGAACTTATGTCCTTTCTTGATGGATTTTCAGGCTATAATCAAGTCTTGGTTCATCCAGATGACAGATTGAAAACAACTTTCAGAACGAAATGGGGAACTTATGCTTATCAAAAAATGCCTTTTGGATTAATAAATGCAGGAGAAACTTTCCAAAGAGCCATGGACATAGCATTTAAAGGTCTGATCAATAAATCAGTTGTTGTTTATCTCGATGATATAACAGTATTCTCAAAAAACAGAACCAATCATCTACATGATCTAAAACAAATATTTGAAATATGTAGAAGGTTTGGTATTTCATTAAATCCGAAAAAATCTTTCTTTGCTTTGGATGAAGGAAAACTTTTAGGATTTGTTGTATCAAAAGATGGTATATACATTGATCCAGACAGAGTTAAAGAAATCGCTGATATTTCTTTACCTCATAACAAAAAATCCATGCAATCATTTCTTGGACAGATCAATTTTGTAAAAAGATTCATTCCTGATTTTTCTTTAATTGTTTTACCTATGCAAAATATGATCAAGAAGAATTCAGTATTCAAATGGGGGCATAAAGAGAAAGAAGCCTTTGAGGCAATCAAACAGGTAATCATTAATGCACCAGCATTAAGTACTCCGGATTTTTCTAAAGATTTTATTTTGTATACCTTAGCCACAGAGACATCTTATGCAGCTGTTTTAACACAACTCAATGATCAGAAAATTGAAGCACCAATTTCTTTCTTTAGTTCAAATCTGCAAGGAGCTGAACTGAATTATTCCGATGTTGAAAAACAAGCCTTTGCTGTGTTTAAATCAATCAAGCATTTCAGGCCTTTTCTCTTAAAAACTCATACAAAAATCATTGTCCCATTCTCTGCAGTGAGACAATTATTAATTCAGAGAGAAGTAGGAGAAAAATGAGCTAACTGGGTAACAGCTTTACAAGAATATGATGTTGATATTAAACCAGCTAAGACTGTTAGAGGACAAGGTTTTTGCAGATTATTAGCAGGAGCTCATAACATACCAGAAAATGAACATTCAAATCAAGATATTCAAGTAAATCAGATAAGTATTACGGATTCTGAATCTCAGTATGCTGATCTTATCTATTACTTGAAAAATGGGTATGCTCCTTCTGATCTCAACTATAAGAAAAAACGTGCTTTAAGATTAAAAGCTATTAAATATGAGATCATTGATAATGTGTTATTTAGAAAAAATTATGATTCAATTTTGTTGAGATGTCTTGAAAAGACTGAAGCTGAAAAGGTTTTGCAGGAGTTGCATGATGGACCAGCAGGAGGTCATTTTGGAGGTGATACCACAGCTCACAAAATAATTCGTGCTGGTTATTACTGGCCTACCCTTTTTAAAGATACGCATGATTACGTAAGGAAGTGCAGAATTTGTCAAACTGCAAGTGGAAGACAAAGGAAACTAGCTTTTCCTTTGCAACCAGTGACTATTGAGCAACCATTTGAACAATGGGGGCTTGACATTATTGGTGAGATAGTACCTCATTCTTCCAAACAGCACAAGTACATCCTTACTGCAACTGATTACTTTACAAAATGGGTAGAGGCAATCCCTTTGAAGGTAGCCAATTCTGATGCAATTATTTATTTAATAGATCAATTCATCATAACCAGGTTTGGTGTACCTCAAGCTCTTGTCTTTGATAATGCATCTTATTTTTCCGGAAATAGTTTAATAGAATTTGCAGTCAAAAGAGGTTTTAAACTGAAATATTGAGCAAATTATTATCCACAAGGTAATGGTTTAGTTGAATCCACTAACAAAAATCTCATCAAAATCATTAAAAGGACTATTGATCAAAATCAAAAGAATTGGCACAAGTGTTTAATCTTTGCATTATGGGCAGATCGTATCACTGAAAAAGCTTCAATAGGAACTTCACCTTTTAATTTAGTTTATGGAAAAGAAGCTGTGATACCATCAAATTTAACTCTTCCATCATTAGCCCTAGTACAATTTATTGAAGAAAATCCTTCTTCATCCGTTCAATTGAGATATGATCAAATCCTTAAACTAGAAGAAGAAAGAAATAAGGCTAAAATTGTTCATGAAAAACATCAACAGCTTGTAAAATCTTCTTTTGATGCAAGTTCTACTGGCTCAAAAATTTTATCGATTGGTGATTTTGTTCTAAAATGGGATAAGGCACATGAAGAAAAAGGTAAACATACCAAATTTCAAAAGATGTGGCTTGGACCATTTCAGATCGTTGAAAAGATAGGCTCAAATACCTTCATGCTCCAAGATCTAACAGGTAAGAGAGAATCTCTTCCTGTAAATGGGCTTATCTTAAAGAAATTCTTCTCATAAGGAGGTAACCCCTTCTTAAATTGTACATATTCCTTTTTGCAAAGTCTTTTATTGTTTTTATAAATAAAGGTTGTTAATAAGTCTCTAATTGACTGTTTACTTGATAAAAAAATTCTTAAGAAAAATATTATAAATATTTATTTTAGTGTAAATAAGAATTTTTAGAGAAATGATTATATTCTTTTGATAGTTTTAAATAAGATGTTAAACTTTGAAAGATTATACCAATTATTTGCATAATCTTTTTGGAAAAACTTGAGGAAAATGTAAATTAAGCAGAGAGAAGTTATCTATAAAAGTAAAGATTATTCAAGCCTTGGTACTCAAAAAACTCAGAAAATTGTCATCCATTGATTCTTAAGGATAAGACTAGTTCACCCCATTCATTTAGGTTGTGATTTTTTAGAATATAATTCTAAGAAATTATTGAAAACATTTTTAAGAGATAAGAGGTCTCATCATGAGCCGACTTACCATATTCATAAGAAATAATAAAACTGACATTACCAATACTGCCTATCAAAACAGGGTAATGGCTTATTAATATAAGACAAGGGGTCTCATCACGAGCCAGCTTGTTCAGTTTAATTATAACTATTGAATGGCATTGTTAACAATTGGCTACCAAACCAGAACAATGGCTCTTAAAAAAGAAATAAAAATAAATAAAAGACAAAAACATGAGATAACATATCTTATGAATTTATCTTTTAAAAAGTCATAATCTTAGTTGAATGGGACAATGAATAGTTAATGGTTAATAGGTAACCCTGTCGAGACTATGAACGTTTGCGGGCAGCAGAGGCAATACCTATGACAATAGAGTATATTATCAAAACCAAGCTTGAAGAAATCCACTTACTTCATTATTAATACCAATCAAAGCTTAAGACAACTCAAAATGTTTTTATTCTCAAGAAACTAGAAAGAAATTGTTAATAATTTTTATTCTTTTTCATAAGTTAGATTTTATTTTTGATTATCCTAGGATAATTTTTATTTACCTTTAAAAATCTTTACTTACTTAAGATATAGTATTTATTCTATTTTTTCAGAGATAACTGGTTCTTTCAAGTGAATCGCCAATTGTTGTACTATACAACAACCCTCCCTTTTTTCTAAATTTTAGAAATAAAATTTAGAAATAGGGTCCCTTTCTTTTTAGAAATAAAACACTTAGGAATAAAATTCATTGTTTTGAAATTTCATATTCAATATTCAAAAAACTTATGGTCCGATCTAATATACAAGGCTTTATCATAAAAACAAATCAAAGTTAAAAGCTCAATCGCAATCGGAGAATCGGAGATAACACTCAAAAGAAATATCATATGCCCATTCAAATCTTCCGATGCGATTAGTCCAATCGGAAGTTTCTAATCGCTAAGAGTTTAAAACAATTAAAATAAAGCTTCCGATGCGATGTGGTCAATCGCAATCGATCAGTCGGGACAATCTTTAAAAAACTCTTTACGCTTAGTTGAAATTCCCCGATCCGATGTACATTTGAGAATAAGCACTTTTAAAAGAAAATCGAACATTTGTTTAAAAAATATGGTAGACCCCACCATCAGAGATCGGAAAGATCTGCAATCGCAATCGATCAATCGGGATAAACGTATTGTGATACTCATTTGCCATTCGAAAACTTCCGATGAGATTCATCTATTTTGCATACGAAGATTTTTGTTGAATATATTAATATATCACAAGCGCCAAATCTTTATTGGTACGAAGGCATTCAATAACGAATCAAATGAATATGGTTTAGGATTTGGTTTTAAATACTTAAGGGTGACCCAAAAGGAGCATTTATGCAATATACGAAACAAATAAATGAAAAACCATAAATTCATAAATCATTCCGTTTGAGTGGCTTGTTGATCACGACTGAGAGTTTATTGTCTTACAGAGCCAAAGAACAACAAGTTTTTTCATTCACAGACAAAGGGAAGCTGTAGCAGACGCAGAAATGTCAAAGAGAGGAAGAAGAAACAAGACTGCTCTACCAGTGAAGCTTGCCGAAACTCCTACGGTCTCAAAAGAAAAACCCATAAAGCCAAGGCTAGTCACAGATACATCATGCCAAGGTCTTGGGAAAATGACATGGGACACAGTCTACAACCTATTGGAAAAAGAAGACCCCAAGGTCACAGTGGAGAAGGCATCAGTTCCAGACGAGGATAGCTCGGATTCCGACTCTGACATCAATGAAAGAACACTTGCAAATTCATTTCTACATCGAATTGCAGCCAGAGCAAGCATCATGCCTTACTATGATGTAGTTCGATGGATTATTGACAGTGTAAAGATAAAAGATAGAATGTTTATTTCAGCATCCGGAGTGCCTTTCGGCTCGTTTAAAGCAGAAGACTTGAAAGCAATGTACCACCTTCCAGACCCACAGAAGGTGTATAACAAGGAATTTATCAAAGAATTTGCTGATGATAACAAAGTCCAATCCGACCCTATCATAAATTGGAGGAAAAACCCAGAGAAGCACCGAAATGAAGCATCCGGTATGTATTCTTTAGATTCTCTTCTGCCTCCATATTGCTATGCAGCTGCCATGATGTGTAGGTTATTTGGCAATAATAATTCAGCTAGGTTTTCTATACAAATGGTCCCATTAATCCTAGCAGCTGTGAATTCCGACATTATGGATTGGGCTGTTATTCTTTCTGATAGAATGGCCAATAGGATCCTTGAATACAGACAAGAAAAAACTGCTGGAAATTCTACTCCCTTTTTCTTTTGTGCCTATATTCTTGATGATATTTGTTTCAATTCCGAATTTCCCTTATTTGGATGGAAATGGACTCCCAAAGACCCTCTTCCAATCCATATTTATCATAAATTGCTTTGGAAGATTCATTTCCAAGCTAATGTATATAGAATCTGTCATGGTTTCCTCATTCCTGTTTTCCAAACCATTTTTAATCGCTTTCCTCCTAGGATTTCTGATAAAGCTAAAGCCGACCTGTCTGCAATCGGAGATTGGTTTGGGGAGGAAAAATTTACTTACATCAGGGTTTATGGTAGTATAGTGGAGCCGCATGTTCTTCCGCTTTTTGTTCCAGACAAACTTCTCGCTCAAGAAGTTTCTTATCAATTGACAATTGAAGGTATATCCAGGTCTTTGAACAACAGTAAGAAGAAAATGTGGCCTCAATTCCCACTCAATTGTGGTCATTTCACTCTAAATGATTTCAAGCATGCAGAAAAGGAAGTCTTCAAGATAAGAGGTTGTAAATTTGCAACCATTCCTGGAAGACAATATGATCCAAAAAAGATAGCATTTGATGTCACTGCTTCAGTTTCAATTGCTCGTTTTGAGCATGAACCCGATATGTTCGATGATTTGTTTGTTTCATTAGATAATTTTCCTCGAATTTTTGACTTGGTCAAGTCTAAATTTCAACAGGAGGAAATAAATAAATTTCTCTTATTTAGAAGCCAGAGATTGTTGAGAGTTCCTCTGGACCAGCTGAGAACTCAAATCCAAAAATCAGAGACAAAAGGTACATTCGGCCAAACGCCAGTAGAAACATCTACCAGCAAAATCATTACACAATCGGCTGTCAACCAGCCGACTGTACATACTCAAAAAGTGGTCACTATTGACAAACCTGATGTCCCAAAGGGAAATACTGGCCAGAAGTCTACTGCTCAAATGACAGACAAATGCACAAATATCAATGATGATGTGCATAATCAAAAGGATGGATCGGATGACAAAAGCACTGAGCAGAGCATAGATAAAGAAAAAGGAAAAGAAATAACTAAGGAGATTATGGCTTCCACTAATCTTGATGTTTCTTCTCAGCTATTAAAACAATATGATCAGTTTGCTCAACAGCTTGGATTGCAGCCTAAAGACAAAGAACAAATGGAGCAGGATGTTGAAATCATTCCTGAACATCCTACAGGGCATATTGTATTAAAAGTTGAGGAGATCCCTCCTTTGGATGTATTTTACAGCCCTAAACATAAGGCTGTTGTTAAAAGACAAAGAAAGAAAAGAAAACAGAACAGGGCATATTTTCTACTCCATCAGAGGAATTTATGAATATTGTTTATAAGAACAATGAAATGAATCCATTTGAAGACCTCACGAAATTGTCCCAGTATACAGGAGCTTATAGTGCTGCAACAGTGGATAAAGTTGTAGAAGTTTCTGAACTAATAACTCAGAAAGATCTTCACATAGCTTCACTGGAAGAACAAGCTAAGGAGAATCAGCAACTGATCAGCCAATTGCAACAACAACTACAGGATCAGACATTCAGGTCTAAAGAATTGGAGAAACAGCTTGCTGAAGAAAAGAAGAAGGTTGATGAAAAGCTTTTAGGCAAACAAAAGAAGCTAAATGAAGAAATTTCTAAGTTACAGAGTCTGTTACAAAATGAGGAAAAGGCAAGAATGATTCAAGAAAAGGAATTTCAAGCAACTTTGGATAAGTTTAAAGATTATCCAAAGTTAAATGAATTCAAATCGGAAGCCCTTGAGGCTAATAAATTATTGACTCAACAGTTAATTGAATTTTGCTCAAAACTGTCACAAGCAGAACCTTTTTGTGAGATTACTTCATCTTTGATCCAAACTATCATAACTCTTAGACAAGAAATAGATGATGCCGATGAAAAAATTTCTGAGTTTCTCAACTGGCAGGATACAGAAAAGGGAAAAGAAGCAAATCTTCCTAGGATAGAGGAAAAACACAAAGAAATCTTGTTTACAGAATGGGAACATCAATTAATGAAATCTGATAGAGCAATATCAAGGGCCAGAAATATAATGAATAATATCACGCAATTCATAAATGACAGCTTATATTCAATTAATCTCATTTCAGACTGTGTTCCTGGCAGTTTGCCAAAGATAAAAGAAACTGAAGACAGGTGGAGAGAAGAAATGGAAAGGAAAAGTCAACAAATCGGCAAACTTCAAACTATATCCTGGGATAGTATGTGGACTCATGTGATCAAGCCAAACAATCAACAGACAACTATCAAACTTCTATCAAACGCTGTCGATTGTCTAATTCGAGAATTTTCTGATGCCACCTATGCTGGACAGTTGCATACTGAGATGAGTCATCCACCAAGACTCCGAGATATGTTGAACATTTGCAACTTGGCTTCATCAAGCGAAGGAGAAAAACAATGAATCAGTTTTTATTCAAAATAGCATTTCAGTTTTAATTTGATAGATTGTAGCAGTAGTATTAGGATTTTGTTATGTAATTTATTATTTAAATCCCTCTCATGCATTTAGAGAGAGATCGGAAGTTGTAATATTTTTGGGATTTGGAGCTAACATTTCTGTACTTCATTCCTTATTATATTTATATGAAAGATCACATCTGGTGATTTTTGTGCTTAAATTATCTTTGAAGTGTTGCATTTTTGTGCCTTTGGATTTAATTTTACATCGGAGTTACTAGGTGAGAGTATCACATTTCGTTTGACAGTCTGCAAGATGAATGAGGTATTTTTATCTGTTCATTGTTGATTTTCTCTGTTATATGGTATTCATTTGAAGAATTTTCTATCATTTATATATTTGATTTACATAATATGTCCTTTTTATATTATCATTTCTGAGTATAATTGGAATATTATCATTTATAGACATATATGAATGGTATATGATGATGAATGCAATATGCTAATATAACTCTGTTTAATTTATTAAACAGAGTTATCTTTATTCGTTTCTGCATATTTCAATTTAGTTAATAATACATTTCCATGGTTATTATTAGATTGAAACAATCTTAAGTTGTATTCACATATAATCGCCCGGGTTAAAATTAGAATTTCTTTATCAGCATTTAGTTTAGATTATATAGTTTTATTTTTTGTTAATTTAGTCCCATTTTCACCCATTCAATTCAATCCACTTAGTTATAAGGAAACTGGTCCTTTAAATCCAGTCGGAGCCACCATCCCAAACGGAAAAGGAGCTGTCTTAAGGTCCCGACCAGGTGGTTTTCCCCCAATGTTTGAAGCAGATATTTTCTAGGCTTCAACATTTTTGGCGCTAGAAGGAGGGCCTCCAACTGTGAATGGCAAGCAAACCCAAATCTACAAACCATTCTAAGAGTAATTCTCCCTCCACATCACCTCGTACTTCCAAATTGCCCGCTGAGTCCTCAGCATCCAAGCAAGAAGAAGAGGTATCCACTATCACTGCTCAAACCCACCATACTTCAGAACAATTAAGTCTTGAATCTCCTGAAGTTCAGTCTCTCATCCAGAAACTTCAGAGCTTCTCGATTTCACCACAGAAATCTGAGCTATCTCAAAGCAGTGAGACTTCGCAATTCAATCTACCTCACCCTCTTACTAGACTTCAGAGTGAAAAACTCGGTATTGAACCTACTGAATTTCCTTTACCTAAAAGGAAAAAGGCAAAGAAAAATACCGAAGATTCTGACAGTGAAGCACTTTCATCCACATCTTCCATCTCATCTTCCCCAGTGCGAAGTCAACCATCCACTCCCTCATTACATATCGTTGTTAATCAGGAATTGGGAACTTCAACATCTCAAACTATTCACTCCTCAATATCAATTCCTTCCCAGACATCTGGAATCTCAACAGCAGTATCATCCACCACTGGAATTACAATGGCAGATCCATGGACCAGACCTGGTGCAGTCAATATGCCCGCACCATTACATGCATTACCTGATGCTCCTGAAAAATGGCTACCCAAGTTTAATCCAGAAAATGGAACCCAAGCTGAGGAACATATCAATAAATTCATGTTAGCAGTTAATTTGAAGGGAGTAACTAAGCAAGATGTCGTTGTTAGGCTTTTTCCTTATACATTGCAAGGATCAGCAGGATCCTGGTATTTTTCCCTGCCTTCTGATTCTATTACCAGTTGGGACATTTGCCAAGAACAGATTCTCACTAAGTATGGAGACGATAGATCTTTAGCTACACTAATAAATGATCTCTCCAATCTTAGGATAGAGCATAGGGAACCCATTAAAGAATTTAATGCTCGTTTCAATAAACTTTTGAATAAAATCCCAACGACTTCCAAACCAAGTGAACAAATCAGAAGTGAGTGGTATATTACTGCCCTACCTGCCAATATAGCTATTTTTGTAGACAGGGCCGCAAAACCAACACTCGCTGAAAACATGAAAGAAGCACTTGCTGTGGAGAAACGTATCAATGCTCTAGAAAAGAAAGCGGCTCTTGAGGAAAGAAAAACCAAAAAAGTTTCGTTCAAAGATGATTCAAAGAAGAAAACCTCAAAAGATCCATATGACATGGAGGGCCTCCAAAAGGTCCTCAAGACCATGTCAAATGAAATGGTTGAAATAAAGAAACAAGTCACTGAAAATTCAACCAAAAGGCCTTTTAAGAATTACAAGAAAACCGAATCAAAACCACCGAATGTCATATCTAATGCAGATTCAGATCAAGAAGAAGAGGAAGAGGAAACAATCTCACCAACTGATGATGAAGAGGAAGTTGTTGAATGCCATGGCATGTGGGATTTCATACTGCCCAACTTCGATACAGATAATGATGAAGAAGATTTTCCTGTCTCTACTAGGAGTAAAAGTACCTCCGAACCTGTTCAGGCAACTTCAAAGAAACGGAGTGCAGGTACTGCTACAACAAAAGAAAAAGTACCTACAAAGAAGTCACCTGCTGTAGTTCCCCAAAACCAACCTTCAACTTCAAATACTCCTTCAACATCTAAAACATTAGTAGTGTCCGATTCAATGGATTACAATATTGTTGATGATATGAAGAAAACTAAGGCAAACATTACTATGTTTGAACTTAGCAAATTAAAACATCAGCAGAAATTGCTTCTCAAAGAATTGAATGTTGTTCCCTGTTCACCTCTTCCCAGTGCTAAAGCTGCAAATGATTCTGGTCAACCACCTTCTGGAATGATAGAAGCTACTGATTCAGTCCTGATTGGGGATAGATCAAATTCTCACACTCCACCCTTCCTTTTGACTTTTGAGATCTACAACAGAAACCTACACAATTGTTTGATTGACTCAGGGGCATCATCCAATATAATGCCATCTTCAGTTTGTTCTAAACTGAACATAGAACCCCAAAAGTCTTCCATACACATTGTACAGTTAGACAGAAGCAAGGTCCAGGTTTTAGGAGAGATTAACTCCGTAACTATCAGGTTAGCAGCTGATCCACGGGTAGTTCAACGAATTGATATCTTAATAGCTGATATACCCGAATTTTATGGGTTGATTTTAAGTAGAGATTGGTCTGAAAAGCTCCACGGATATATTTCTACCGATTGGTCTCACATGTGGTTACCTTATGGAGGAAAGCCAAATCAAATAAAAATCAATCGAGAGAAACACATGACCCATACTGTAACAGATTTTGAACAAGAAAATCAACCAATTGCATTTAATAACAACATCTTGGGAAATTATTCATCAGAGTCATTTTTTGGAAATCTCACTGCCCAACCATCCCCTTTCTCAGTAAACAGTTTAACATCACAGATTGAAAACTATTCACAAAATGATAGGTCAAGATGTTTTAATGATACTGGGGAAACTGTAAATAAGATTGTTAATACTTCTTTATTTTGGTCTTTATATTTTGACGGCTCTAAATCTAACGAAGGTTCAGGAGCAGGGTGTATCTTGGTTAGCCCGCAAGGTGAAAAGACAATGCTGTCCTGTAGGTTAGAATTGAATGCACAAACAATACAGCTGAGTATGAAGCTTTAGTCCAAGGTTTGTATAAAGCAATTGGCCTTAAAGTGCAATATTTGAAAGTATTCGGAGATTCTGAAATTATTGTCAAACAGGTGAGAAATACAATTCACTGTCTTTCAAATCACCTCAAACATTATCAATCGCTGGTTCAAGAACTCACCACACACTTTTCTGCATTCAATATTTCTTCCATCCCTAGGTCTCAAAATTCAGCAGCAGACTTGCTAGCCAATGTTGCTTCCAGACTCATACCTTCTGAAGATTTTAGCCCAGATAGATTTTCAATAGAATTAATTTTTAGACCATCTGTCCCAGACAATGTCACAAATTGGAGAGTTTTTTACCATGATCAAGATATCTTGAATTTCATGACTTCAGAGAAATCATATGATGATCAAATTATCGACGAAGAAAAGCATGATTTACAAATTTCTTCAAAAAGTAATGAAAATCCCATTCCGAAATCTGTTGTTAGATTGGAGGACTTGTATGATATTAAAGACAGATTCAAGAAAGTCACTAATACCAAGCTTCAAAGTTCTACTTTGAAATTTGAATTAGTGAATCTTGGTTCTGATTCAAAACCTCAATATGTTAATTTAGGACTTAATTTAACATCAGAGGAAAGGGATGCCTTCATTAAACTATTGAACAAATACAAAAATGTTTTCGCTTGGAATTATGATGATTTAAAAACATATGATACTTCAGTTATTCAGCACACAATTCCAATGCTTCCCGATATTAAACCTGTTCAACAGAAGCTAAGGAAAGTTCATCCAAATCTTGAAGATCAAATCAAATCAGAACTTAATAAACTTTTGAAAGCCAAAATCATTTTTCCCGTCAGGCATTCCAATTGGGTTTCCAATATGGTACCTGTAAGGAAGAAAAATGGTGATATAAGAATCTGTACTGATTTCAGAAATTTAAACAAGGCATGTTTGAAAGACAATTTCCCATTGCCAACCATGGAGCAGATACTTCAAAAAGTAGCTGGTTCTGAACTTATGTCCTTTCTTGATGGATTTTCAGGCTATAATCAAGTCTTGGTTCATCCAGATGATAGATTGAAAACAACTTTCAGAACGAAATGGGGAACTTATGCTTATCAAAAAATGCCTTTTGGATTAATAAATGCAGGAGCAACTTTCCAAAGAGCCATGGACATAGCATTTAAAGGTCTGATCAATAAATCAGTTGTTGTTTATCTCGATGATATAACAGCATTCTCTAAAAACAGAACCAATCATCTACATGATCTTAAACAAATATTTGAAAGATGTAGAAGGTTTGGTATTTCATTAAATCCGAAAAAATCTTTCTTTGCTTTAGGTGAAGGAAAACTTTTAGGATTTGTTGTATCAAAAGATGGTATATACATTGATCCAGACAGAGTTAAAGAGATCTCTGATATTTCTTTACCTCATAACAAAAAATCCATGCAATCATTTCTTGGACAGATCAATTTTGTAAAAAGATTCATTCTTGATTTTTCTTTAATTGTTTTACCTATGCAAAATATGATCAAGAAGAATTCAGTATTCAAATGGGGGCATAAAGAAAAAGAAGCCTTTGAGTTAATCAAACAGGCAATCATTAATGCACCAGCACTAAGTACTCCAGATTTTTCTAAAGATTTTATTTTGTATACTTTAGCCACAGAGACATCTTATGCAGCTGTTTTAACACAACTTAATGATCAGAAAATTGAAGCACCAATTTCATTCTTTAGTTCAAATCTGCAAGGAGCTGAATTGAATTATTCCGATGTTGAAAAACAAGCCTTTGCTGTGTTCAAATCAATCAAGCATTTCAGACCTTTTCTCTTAAAAACTCATACAAAAATCATTGTCACATTCTCTGCAGTGAGGCAATTATTAATTCAGAGAGAAGTAGGAGAAAAACGAGCTAATTGGGTAACAGCCTTACAAGAATATGATGTTGATATTAAACCAGCTAAGATTGTTAGAGGACAAGGTTTTTGCAGATTATTAGCAGGAGCTCATAACATACCAGAGAATGATCATTCAAATCAAGATATTCAAGTAAATCAGATAAGTATTACGGATTCTGAATCTCAGTATGCTCATCTCATCTATTACTTGAAAAATGGGTATGCTCCTGCTGATCTCAACTATAAGAAAAAACGTGCTTTAAGATTAAAAGCTATTAAATATGAGATCATTGATAATGTGTTATTTAGAAAAAATTATGATTCAATTTTATTAAGATGTCTTGAAAAGACTGAAGTTGAAAAGGTTTTGCAGGAATTGCATGATGGACCAGCAGGAGGTCATTTTGGAGGTGATACCACAGCTCACAAAATAATTCGTGTTGGTTATTACTGGCCTACCCTTTTTAAAGATATGCATGATTACGTAAGGAAGTGCCAAATTTGTCAAACTGCAAGTGGAAGACAAAGGAAACCAGCTTTTCCTTTGCAACCAGTAACTATTGAGCAACCATTTGAACAATGGGGACTTGACATTATTGGTGAGATAGTACCTCATTCTTCCAAACAGCACAAGTACATCCTTACTGCAACTGATTACTTTACAAAATGGGTAGAGGCAATCCCATTGAAGGTAGCCAATTCTGATGCAATTATTGATTTCATAGATCAATTTATCATAACCAGGTTTGGTGTACCTCAAGCTCTTGTCTTTGATAATGCATCTTATTTCTCAAGAAACAGTTTAATTGAATTTGCAGTTAAAAGAGGTTTTAAACTCAAATATTCAGCAAATTATTACCCACAAGGTAATGGATTAGCTGAATCCACTAATAAAAATCTCATCAAGATTATTAAAAGGACTATCGATCAAAATCAAAAGAATTGGCATAAATCTTTAATCTTTGCATTATGGGCTGATCGTATTACAGAGAAAGCTTCAATCGGAACTTCACCTTTTAATTTAGTTTATGGAAAAGAAGCTGTGATACCATCAAATTTAACTCTTCCATCATTAGCCCTGGTACAATTTATCGAAGAAAATCCTTCTTCATCTGTTCAATTGAGGTATGATCAAATCCTTAAACTAGAAGAAGAGAGAGATAAAGCTAGAATTGTTCATGAAAAACATCAACAACTTGTGAAATCTTCTTTTGATGCAAGTTCTACCGGCCCAAAAATTTTGTCAATTGGTGATCTTGTTCTAAAATGGGATAAGGCACATGAAGAAAAAGGTAAACATACCAAATTTCAAAAGATGTGGCTTGGACCATTTCAGATCGTTGAAAAGATAGGCTCAAATACATTCATGCTCCAAGATCTAACAAGTAAGAGAGAATCTCTTCCTGTAAATGGGCTTATCTTAAAGAAATTCTTCTCATAAGGAGGTAACCCCTTCTTAAATTGTACATATTCCTTTTTGCAAAAGTCTTTTATTGTTTTTATAAATAAAGGTTGTTAATAAGTCTCTAATTGATTGTTTACTTGATAGAAAAATTCTTAAGAAAAATATTATAAATATTTATTTTAGTGTAAATAAGAATTTTTAGAGAAATGATTATATTCTCTTGATAGTGTTAAATAAGATGTTAAACTTTGAAAGATTATACCAATTATTTGCATAATCTTTTTGGAAAAACTTGAGGAAAATGTAAATCATTACAAGTTTATTAAGCAGAGAGAAGTTATCTATAAAAGTAAATATTATTCAAGTCTTGGTACTCAAAAAACTCAGAAAATTGTCATCCATTGATTCTTAAGGATAAGACTAGTTCACCCCATTCATTTAGGTTGTGATTTTTTAGAATATAATTCTAAGAAATTATTGAAAAAAATCTTTTAAGAGATAAGAGGTCTCATCATGAGCTGACTTACCATATTCATAAGAAATAATAAAACTGACATTACCAATACTGCATATCAAAACAGGGTAATGGCTTATTAATATAAGACAAGGGGTCTCATCACGAGCTAGCTTGTTCAGTTTAATTATAACTATTGAATGGCATTGTTATCAACTGGCTACCAAACCAGAACAATGGCTCTTAAAAAGAAATAAAAAATAAATAAAAGACAAAAACATGAGATAATATGTCTTATGAATTTATCTTTTAAAAAGTCATAATCTTAGTTGAATGAGACAATGAATAGTTAATGGTTAAAAGGTAACCCTGTCGAGACTATGAACGTTTGCAGGCAGCAGAGGCAATACCTATGACAATAGAGTATATTATAAAACCAAACTTGAAGAAATCCACTTACTTCATTACTAATACCAATCAAAGCTTAAGATAACTCAAAATGTTTTTATTCTCAAGAAACTAGAAAGAAATTGTTAATAATTTTTATTCTTTTTCATAAGTTAGATTTTATTTTTGATTATCCTAGGATAATTTTTATTTAACTTTAAAAATCTTTACTTACTTAAAATATAGTATTCATTCTATTTTTCAGAGATAACTGGTTCTTTCAAGTGAATCGCCAATTGTTGTACTATACAACAACCCTCCCTTTTTCTAAATTTTAGAAATAAAATTTAGAAATAGGGTCCCTTTCTTTTTAGAAATAAAACACTTAGAAATAAAATTCATTGTTTTGAAAAATTTCATATTCAACATTCAAAAAACTTAGGTCCGATCTAATATACAAGGCCTTATCATAAAAAAAATATCAAAGTTAAAAGTTCAATCGCAATCGGAGAATCGGAGATAACCCTCAAAAGAAATTTCATATGCCCATTTCAAATCTTCCGATGCGATTAGTCCAATCGGAAAATTTTAAATCGCTAAGAGTTTAAAACAATCAAATATAACTTCCGATGCGATGCGGTCAATCGCAATCGATTAATCGGGACAATCTTTAAAAAACTCTTTACGCTTAGTTGAAATTCCCCGATCCGATGTGCATTTGATAATAAACGCTTTTAAAAGAAAATCAAACATTTGTTTAAAAAAATATGGTAGACCCCACCATTAGAGATCGGAAAGATCTGCAATCGCAATCGATCAATCGGGATAAACGTATTGTGATACTCATTTGCCATTCGAAAACTTCCGATGCGATTCATCTATTTTGCATACGAAGATTTTTGTTGAATATATTAATATATCACAAGTGCCAAATCTTTATTGGTACGAAAGCATTCAATAACGAATCAAATGAATATGGTTTATGATTTGGTTTTATACTTAAGTGTGACCCAAAAGGAGCATTTACGCAATATACGAAACAAATAAATGAAAACCATAAGTTCATAAATCATTCCGTTTGAGTGGCTTGTTGATCACGACTAAGAGTTTATTGTCTTGCAGAGCCAAAGAACACCAAGTTCTTTCATTCACAGACAAAGGGAAGCGGTAGCAGACGCAGAAATGTCAAAGAGAGGAAGAAGAAACAAGACTGCTCTACCAGTGAAGTTTGCCGAGACTCCTACGGTCTCAAAATAAAAGCCCATAAAGCTAAGGCTAGTCACAGATACATCATGCCAAGGTCTTGGGAAAATGACATGGGACACAGTCTACAACCTATTGGAAAAAGAAGACCCCAAGGTCACAGTGGAGAAGGCATCAGTTCCAGACGAGGATAGCTCGGATTCTGACTCGGACATCAATGAAAGAACACTTGCAAATTCATTTCTGCATCGAATTGCAGCCAGAGCGAGCATCATGCCTTACTATGATGTAGTTCGATGGGTTATTGACAGTGTAAAGATACAAAATAGAACGTTTGTTTCAGCATCTGGAGTGCCTTTCGGCTCGTTTAAAGCAGAAGACTTGAAAGCAATGTACCACCTTCCAGACCCACAGAAGGTGTATAACAAAGAATTTATCAAAGATTTTGCTGATAATAACAAAGTCCAATCCGACCCTATCAAAGATTGGAGGAAAAACCCAGAGAAGCACCGAAATGAAGCATCCGGTATGTATTCTGTAGATTCCCTTCAGCCTCCATATTCCTATGCAGCTGCCATGATGTGTAGGTTATTTGGCAATGATAATTCAGCTAGGTTTTCTATACAAATGGTCCCATTAATCCTAGCTGTTGTGAATTCCGACATTATGGATTGGAGTTCCATTCTTTCCACATTGATAATAATAGGATACTTGAATATAGACAAGAAAAAAGCTCTTTGAAATTCTACTCCTTTTTCTTTTGTGCCTATATTCTTGATGCTATTCATTTCAATTCTGAATTTCCCTTATTTGGATGGAGATGGACTCCCGATAACCCCCTTCCAGTCCATATTTATCATAAATTGCTTTGGAAGAGTCATTGCCAAGCTAATGTATATAGAATGTGATCGCTTGGTTTCCTCATCCTGTTTTTGACCCTTTTTAATCGCTTTCCTCCTAGGTTTTACGATAAAGCTAAAGCCGACTTGTGTTACAGATTGGTTTTGGGGAGAAAAATTTACTTACATCGGGGTTTTTGGTAGTATAATTGGAGCACGCCATTTCTTAAAAGCTTTTGTTCCAGACAGGTTTCTCGCTCGAAGTTTCTATTTATTGTGATTGAAGGTATATCCAGGTCTTTGAATAACAGTAAGAAGAAAATGTGGCCTCAATTCCCACTCAATTGTGGTCATTTCACTCTAAATGATTTCAAGCATGCAGAAAAATAAGTCTTCAAGATAAGAGGTTGTAAATTAGCAACCATTCCTGGAAGACAATATGATCCAAAAAAGATAGCATTTGATGTCACTGCTTCAGTTTCAATTGCTCGTTTTGAGCATGAACCAGATATGTTCGATGATTTGTTTGTTTCATTAGATAATTTTCCTCGAATTTTTGACTTGGTCAAGTCTAAATTTCAACAGGAGGAAATAAATAAATTTCTCTTATTTAGAAGCCAGAGATTGTTGAGAGTTCCTCTGGACCAGCTGAGAACTCAAATCCAAAAATCAGAGACAGAAGGTGCATTCGGCCAAACGCTAGTAGAAACATCTACCAGCAAAATCATTACACAATCGGCTGTCAACCAGCCGACTGTACATACTCAAAAAGTGGTCACTATTGACAAACCTGATGTCCCAAAAGGAAATACTGCTCAAATGACAGACAAATGCACAAATATCAATGATGATGTGCATAATCAAAAGGATGGATCGGATGACAAAAGCACTGAGCAGAGCATAGATAAAGAAAAAGGAAAAGAAATAACTAAGGAGATTACGGTTTCCACTAATCTTGATGTTTCTTCTCAGCTATTAAAACAATATGATCAGTTTGCTCAATAGCTTGGATTGCAGGATAAAGATGAAGAACAAATGGAGCAGGATGTTGAAATCATTCCTGAACATCCTATAGGGCATATTGTATTAAAAGGTGAAGAGATCCCTCCTTTGGATGTATTTTACAGCCCTAAACATAAGGCTGTTGTCAAAAGACAAAGAAAGAAAAGAAAAACAGAACAGGGCATATTTTCTACTCCATCAGAGGAATTTATGAATATTGTTTATAAGAACAATTAAATGAATCCTTGAAGACCTTACGAAATTGTCCCAGTATACATGAGCTTATAGTGCTGCAACAGTGGATAAAGTTGTAGAAGTTTCTCAAGTAATAACTCAGAAAGATCTTCACATAGCTTCACTGGAAGAACAAGCTAAGGAGAATCAGCAACTGATCAGCCAATTGCAACAACAACTACAGGATCAGACATTCAGGTCTAAAGAATTGGAGAAACGACTTCTTTGAAGAAAAAGAAGAAAGGTTGATGAAAAGCTTTTAGGCAAACAAAAGCAGCTAAATGAAGAAATTTCTAAGTTACAGAGTCTGTTACAAAATGAGGAAAATGCAAAAATGATTCAAGAAAATGAATTTCAAGCAACTTTGGATAAGTTTAAAGATTAACCAAAGTTAAATGAATTCAAATCAGAAGCCCTTGAGGCTAATAAACTATTGACTCAGCAGTTAATTGAATTTTGCTCAAAACTGTCACAAGCAGAACCTTTTTGTGAGATTACTTCATCTTTGATCCAAAATATCATAACTCTTAGACAAGAAATAGATGATGCCGATGAAAACCTTTCAAGGTTTCTCAAGTATTTGTGGGATACGAAAGGAAAAACAAATCTTCCTAGGATAGAGGAAAAACACAAAGAAATCTTGTTTACGAGAATGGAACATCAATTAATGAAAATTTGATAGAGAAATGATATCAAGGGCCGAAATATAATGAGAAAAATCTCACGCAATTCATAAATGACGGCTTATACTCAATTAATCTCCACATTTAGTGTGTTCTGGCGATTTTAAAAATGGCGAAGACAGGTGGAGAGAAGAAATGCAAAGGAAAAGTCAACAAATCGGCAAACTTCAAGCGATATCCTGGGATAGTATGTGGACTCATTTGATCAAGCCAAACAATCAACAGACAGCTATCAAACTTCTATCAAACGGCTAGTCGATTGTCTAATTCAGGATGTTTGATGCCACCTATCTGCTGGACAGTTGCATTACGAGATGAGTCATCCACAAGACTCGAGATATGTTGAACATTGCAACTTGGCTTCATCTGTGAGGAAAAACAATGAATCGGTTTCATTCAAGATAGCATTTTAGTTTAATTTGATAGATTGTGGCAGGTAACAATAGTTTGTTATGTAATTTATTATTTAAATCCCTCTATGCATTTAGAGAGGATCGGAGATTTTCAATATTTTTGGGATTTGGAGCTAACATTCTGTTCTTCATTCCTTCTTATATTTATATGAAAGATCACATCTGGTGATTTTTGTGCTCAAAATTATCTTTGAAGTGTTGCATTTTTGTGCCTTTGGATTTAATTTTACATTGGAGTTACTAGATCAGAGTATCACATTTCGTTTGACAGTCTGCAAGATGAATGAGGTATTTTTATCTGTTCACTGTTGATTTTCTCTGTTATATGATATTCATTTGAAGAATTTGCTATCATTTATATATTTGATTTTCATAATATTTCCTTTTATATTATCATTTCTGAGTATAATTGGAATGTTATCATTTATAGGCATATCTGAATGGTATATAATGATGAATGCAATATGCTAATATAACTCTGTTTAATTTATTAAACAGAGTTATCTTTATTCGTTTCTACACATTTCAATTTAACTAATAATACATTTTCATGGTTATTATTAAATTGGAATAATCTTAAGTTGTATTCACATATAATTACCCGGGTTAGTATTAGAATTTCTTTACCAGTATTTAGTTTAGATTAGATAGTTTTATTTCAGTTAATTTAGTCCCATTTCCACCCATCCAATCCAATCCATTTAGTTACAGGGAAACTGGTCCTTTAAATCCAGTCGGAGCCACCGTACCAAACGGAAAAGGAGTTGTCTTAAGGTCTCGACCAGGTGGTTTTCCCCGATGTTTGAAGCAGAGATTTTCTAGGCTTCAACATTTTTGGCACTAGAAGGAGGGGCTTCAGTGAATGGCAGAGAGCAAACCCAATCTGCAAACCATTCTAGAGTAATTCTCCCTCATCACCTCGTACTTCCCAATTGCTGCGATTCTTGTATCCAAGCAAGAAGAAGAGGTATCCACTATCACTGACCCACCATACTCCAGAACAATTAAGTCTTGAATCTCCTGAAGTTCAGTCTCTTATCCATAAACTTCAGAGTTTCTCGATTTCACCACAGAAATCTGAGATATCTCAAAGCAGTGAGACTTCGCAATTCAATCTACCTCACCCTCTCACTAGACTTCAGAGTGAAAAGCTCGGTATTGAACCTACTGAATTCCCATTACCTAGAAGGAAAAGGGTTAAGAAAAACACTGAAGATTCTGACAGTGAAGCACTTTCATCCACATCCTCCATCTCATCCTCCCCAGTGCGAATTCAACCATCCACTCCCTCATTACATATTGTTGTTCACCAGGAATTTGGAACTTCAACATCTCAACCTGCTCACTCCTCAACATCAATTCCTTCCTAGACATCTGGAATCTCAACAACAATAGCATCCACCACTGGTATTACAATGGCAGATCCATGGACCAGACCTGGTGCAGTCAACATGCTCGCACCATTACATGCATTACCAGATGCTCCTGAAAAATGGCTACCCAAGTTTAATCCAGAAAATGGAACCCAAGCTGAGGAACATATCAATAACTTCATGTTAAACGATTAATTTGAAGGGAGTGACTGAGCAAGATGTCGTTGTTAGGCTTTTTCCTTATACATTGCAAGGATCAGCAGGATCCTGGTATTTTTCCCTGCCTTCTGATTCTATTACCAGTTGGGACATTTGCCAAGAGCAGTTTCTCACTAAGTATGGAGACGATAGATCTTTAGCTACACTAATAAATGATCTCTCCAATCTTAGGATAGAGCATAGGGAACCCATTAAAGAATTTAATGCTCGTTTCAATAAACTTTTGAATAAAATCCCAACGACTTCCAAACCAAGTGAACAAATCAGAAGTGAGTGGTATATTACTACCCTACCTGCCAATATAGCTATTTTTGTAGACAGGGCCGCAAAACCAACACTTGCTGAAAACATGAAAGAAGCACTTGCTGTGGAAAAACGTATTAATGCTCTAGAAAAGAAAGCGGCTCTTGAGGAAAGAAAAAACAAAAAAGTTTCATTCAAAGAAGACTCAAAGAAGAAAATCTCGAAAGATCCATATGATATGGAAGGCCTCCAAAAGGTCCTCAAGACTATGTCAAATGAAATGATTGAAATCAAGAAACAAGTAGCTGAAACTTCAACCAAAAGGCCCTTTAAGAATTATAAGAAAACCGAATCAAAACCACCAAATATCGTATCTTATGCAGATTCAGATCAAGAAGAGGAAGAAGAAGAAACAATCTCACTAACTGATAATGAAGAGGAAATTGTTGAATGTCATGGCATGTGGGATTTCATACTGCCCAACTCCGATACAGATAATGATGAAGAAGCTTTACCTGTCTCGACTAGGAGTAAAGGTACTTCCGAACCTGTTCAGACAACTTCAACGAAACGGAGTGCAGGTGCTGCTACAACAAAAGAAAAAGTACCTACAAAGAAATCACCCGCAGCAGTCCCCCAAAACCCACCTTCAACTTCAAGTACTCCTCTAACATCCAAAAAATTAGTAGTATCCGATTCAATGGATTACAATATTGTTGATGATATGAAGAAAACTAAGGCAAAAATTACTATGTTTGAACTTAGCAAATTAAAACATCAGCAAAAATTGCTTCTCAAAGAATTGAATGCTGTTCCCTGTTCACCTCTTCCCAGTGCTAAAGCTGCAAATGATTCTGGTCAACCACCTTCTGGTATGATATAAGCTACTGATTCAGTCCTGATTGGAGATAGATCAAATTCTCATACTCCACCCTTCCTTTTGACTTTTGAGATCTACAACAGAAACCTACACAATTGTTTGATTGACTCAGGGGCATCATCCAATATAATGCCAGCTTTAGTTTGTTCCAAACTGAACATAGAACCCCAAAAGTCTTCCATACATATTGTACAGTTAGATAGAAGCAAGGTCCAGGTTTTAGGAGAGATTAACTCTGTAACTATCAGGTTAGCAGCTGATCCACGGGTAGTTCAACGAATTGATATATTAATAGCTGATATACCTGAATTTTATGGGTTGATTTTGAGTAGAGATTGGTCTGAAAAGCTCCACGGGTATATTTCTACCGATTGGTCTGACATGTGGTTACCTTATAGGGGAAAGCCAAATCAAATAAAAATCAATCGAGAGAAACACATGACTCATACTGTAACAGATTTTGAACAAGAAAATCAACCAATTGCATTTAATAACAACATCTTGGGAAATTATTCATCAGAGTCATTTTTTGGAAATCTCACTACCCAACCATCCCCTTTCTCAGTAAACAGTTTAACATCACAGATTGAAAACTATTCACAAACTGATAGGTCAAGATGTTTTAATGATACTGGGGAAACTGTAAATAAAATTGTTAATACTTCTTTATTTTGGTCTTTATATTTTGACGGCTCTAAATCTAACGAAGGTTCAGGAGCAGGGTGTATCTTGGTTAGCCCGCAAGGTGAAAAAACAATGCTGTCCTGTAGGTTAGAATTTGAATGCACAAACAATACAGCCGAGTATGAAGCTTTAGTCCAAGGTCCGTATAAAGCAATTGGCCTCAAAGTGCAATATTTGAAAGTATTCGGCGATTCTGAAATTATTGTCAAGCAGGTGAGAAATACAATTCACTGTCTTTCAAATCACCTCAAACATTATCAATCACTGGTACAAGAACTCACCACACACTTTTCTGCATTCAATATTTCTTCTATCGCTAGGTCTCAAAATTCAGCAGCAGACTTGCTAGCCAATGTTGCCTCCAGACTCATACCCTCCGAAGATTACAGCCCAGATAGATTTTCAATAGAATTACTTTTTCGACCATCTGTCCCAGACAATGTCACAAATTGGAGAGTTTTTTTTACCATGATCAAGATATCTTAAATTTCATGACTTCAGAGAAATCATATGATGATCAAATTATTGATGAAGAAGATCACGATTTACAAATTGCTTCAAAAGATAATGAAAATCCCATTCCGAAATCTGTTGTTAGATTGGAAGACTTATATGATATTAAAGACAGATTCAAGAAAGTCACTAATACCAAGCTTCAAAGTTCTACTTTGAAATTTGAATTAGTGAATCTTGGTTCTGATTCAAAACCTCAAAATGTTAATTTAGGACTTAATTTAACATCAGAGGAAAGGGATGCCTTCATTAAACTATTGAACAAATACAAAAATGTTTTTTCTTGGAATTATGATGATTTAAAAACATATGATACTTCAGTTATTCAGCACACAATTCCAATGCTTCCCGATATTAAACCTGTTCAACAAAAGCTAAGGAAAGTTCATCCAAATCTTGAAGATCAAATCAAATCAGAAATTAATAAACTTTTGAAAGCCAAAATCATTTTTCCTGTCAGGCATTCCAATTGGGTTTCCAATATGGTACCTGTAAGGAAGAAAAATGGTGATATAAGAATCTGTATTGATTTCAGAAATTTAAACAAGGCATGTTTAAAAGATAATTTCCCATTACCAACTATGGAACAGATTCTTCAAAAGGTAGCTGGTTCTGAACTTATGTCCTTTCTTGATGGATTTTCAGGCTATAATCAAGTCTTAGTTCATCCAGATGACAGATTGAAAACAACTTTCAAAACAAAATGGGGAACTTATGCTTATCAAAAAATGCCTTTCGGATTAATAAATGCAAGAGAAACTTTCCAAAGAGCCATGGACATAGCATTTAAAGGTCTGATCAATAAATCAGTTGTTGTTTATCTCGATGATATAACAATATTCTCAAAAAAGAGAACCAATCATCTACATGATCTAAAACAAATATTTGAAAGATGTAGAAGGTTTGGTATTTCTTTAAATCCAAAAAAATCTTTCTTTGCTTTATATGAAGGAAAATTTTTAGGATTTGTTGTGTCAAAAGATGGTATATACATTGATCCAGACAGAGTTAAAGAGATCTCTGATATTTCTTTACCTCATAACAAAAAGTCCATGCAATCATTTCTTGGACAGATCAATTTTGTAAAAAGATTCATTCCTGATTTTTCTTTAATTGTTTTACCTATGCAAAATATGATCAAGAAGAATTCAGTATTCAAATGGGGGCATAAAGAAAAAGAAGCCTTTGAGGTAATCAAACAGGCAATCATTAATGCACCAGCATTAAGTACTCCGGATTTTTCTAAAGATTTTATTTTGTATACTTTAGCCACAGAGACATCTTATGCAGTTGTTTTAACACAACTCAATGATCAGAAAATTGAAGCACCAATTTCATTCTTCAGTTCAAATCTGCAAGGAGCTGAACTGAATTATTCCGATGTTGAAAAACAAGCCTTTGCTGTGTTCAAATCAATCAAGCATTTTAGACCTTTTCTCTTAAATACTCATACAAAAATCATTGTCCCATTCTCTGCAGTGAGGCAATTATTAATTCAGAGAGAAGTAGGAGAAAAACGAGCTAACTGGGTGACAGCCCTACAAGAATATGATGTTGATATTAAACCAGCTAAGATTGTTAGAGGACAAGGTTTTTGCAGATTATTAGCAGGAGCTCATAACATACCCGAGAATGATCATTCAAATCAAGATATTCAAGTAAATCAGATAAGTGTTACGGATTCTGAGTCTCAGTATTCTGATCTCATCTATTACTTGAAAAATGGGTATGCTTCTTCTGATCTCAGTTATAAGAAAAAACGTGCTTTAAGATTAAAAGCTGTTAAATATGAGATCATTGATAATGTGTTATTTAGAAGAAATTATGATTCAATTTTGTTGAGATGTCTTGAAAAGACTGAGGCTGAAAAGGTTTTGCAGGAGTTGCATGATGGACCAGCAGGAGGTCATTTTGGAGGTGACACCACAGCTCACAAAATAATTCATGCTGGCTATTATTGGCCTACCCTTTTTAAAGATACACATGAATATGTAAGAAAGTGCAGAATCTGCCAAACTGCAAGTGGAAGACAAAGGAAACCAGTTTTTTTTTTGCAACCAGTAAATATTGAGCAACCATTTGAACAATGGGGACTTGACATTATTGGTGAGATAGTACCTCATTCTTCCAAGCAGCACAAGTACATTCTTACTGCAACCGATTATTTTACAAAATGGGTAGAGGCAATCCCTTTGAAGGTAGCCAATTCTGATGCAATTATTGATTTCATAGATCGATTTATCATAACCAGGTTTGGTGTACCTCAAGCTCTTGTCTTTGATAATGCATCTTATTTTTCTGGAAACAGTTTAATAGAATTTGCAGTTAAAAGAGGTTTTAAACTCAAATATTCAGCAAATTATTACCCACAAGGTAATGGTTTGGCTGAATCCACCAATAAAAATTTCATCAAAATTATTAAAAGGACTATCGATCAAAATCAAAAGAATTGGCATAAATATTTAATCTTTGCATTATGGGCTGATCGTATTACTGAGAAAGCTTCAATAGGAACTTCACCTTTTAATTTAGTTTATGGAAAAGAAGCTGTGATACCATCAAATTTAACTCTTCCATCATTAGCCCTAGTACAATTTATTGAAGAAAATCCTTCTTCATCCGTTCAATTGAGGTATGATCAAATCCTTAAACTAGAAGAAGAAAGAGATAAAGCTAGAATTGTTCATGAAAAACATCAACAGCTTGTGAAATCTTCTTTTGATGCAAGTTCTACTGGCTCAAAATTTTTATCGATTGGTGATTTTGTTCTAAAATGGGATAAGGCACATGAGGAAAAAGGTAAACATACCAAATTTCAAAAGATGTGGCTTGGACCATTTCAGATCGTTGAAAAGATAGGCTCAAATACATTCATGCTCCAAGATCTAACAGGTAAGAGAGAATCTCTTCCTGTAAACGAGCTTATCTTAAAGAAATTCTTCTCATAAGGAGGTAACCCCTTCTTAAATTGTACATATTCCTTTTTGCAAAAGTCTTTTATTGTTTTTATAAATAAAGGTTGTTAATAAGTCTCTAATTGATTGTTTACTTGATAGAAAAATTCTTAAGAAAAATATTATAAATATTTATTTTAGTGTAAATAAGAATTTTTAGAGAAATGATTATATTCTCTTGATAGTTTTAAATAAGATGTTAAACTTTGAAAGATTATACCAATTATTTGCATAATCTTTTTGGAAAAACTTGAGGAAAATGTAAATCATTACAAGTTTATTAAAGCAGAGAGAAGTTATCTATAAAAGTAAAGATTATTCAAGTCTTGGTACTCAAAAAACTCAGAAAATTGTCATCCATTGATTCTTAAGGATAAGACTAGTTCACCCCATTCATTTAGGTTGTGATTTTTTAGAATATAATTCTAAGAAATTATTGAAAAAATTCTTTTAAGAGATAAGAGGTCTCATCATGATCCGACTTACCATATTCATAAGAAATAATAAAACTGACATTACCAATACTGCATATCAAAACAGGGTAATGGCTTATTAATATAAGACAAGGGGTCTCATCACGAGCCAGCTTGTTCAGTTTAATTATAACTATTGAATGGCATTGTTAACAACTGGCTACCAAACCGGAACAATGGCTCTTAAAAAGAAATAAAAAATAAATAAAAGACAAAAACATGAGATAACATGTCTTATGAATTTATCTTTTAAAAAGTCATAATCTTAGTTGAATGGGACAATGAATAGTTAATGGTTAAAAGGTAACCCTGTCGAGACTATGAACGTTTGCGGGCAGCAGAGGCAATACCTATGACAATAGAGTATATTATCAAAACCAAGCTTGAAGAAATCCACTTACTTCATTATTAATACCGATCAAAGCTTAAGACAACTCAAAATGTTTTTATTCTCAAGAAACTAGAAAGAAATTGTTAATAATTTTTATTCTTTTTTCATAAGTTAGATTTTATTTTTGATTATCCTAGGATAATTTTTATTTACCTTTAAAAATCTTTACTTACTTAAAATATAGTATTCATTCTATTTTTCAGAGATAACTGGTTCTTTCAAGTGAATCGCCAATTGTTGTACTATACAACAACCCTCCCTTTTTCTAAATTTTAGAAATAAAATTTAGAAATAGGGTCCCTTTCTTTTTAGAAATAAAACACTTAGAAATAAAATTCATTGTTTTGAAATTTCATATTCAATATTAAAAAAAACTTATAGTCCGATCTAATATAAAAGGCATTATCATAAAAACAAATCAAAGTTAAAAAAGCTCAATCGCAATCGGAGAATCGGAAATAACACTCAAAAGAAATATCATATGCCCATTTCAAATCTTCCGATGCGATTAGTCCGATCGGAAAATTCTAATCGCTAAAAGTTTAAAACAATTAAATAAAGCTTCCGATGCGATGCGGTCAATCGCAATCGATCAATCGGGACAATCTTTAAAAACTCTTTACGCTTAGTGGAAATTCCCCGATCCGATGTGCATTTGATAATAAGCGCTTTTAAAAGAAAATCGAACATTTGTTTAAAAAAATATGGTAGACCCCACCATCAGAGATCGGAAAGATCTGCAATCGCAATCGATCAATCGGGATAAACGTATTGTGATACTCATTTTCCATTCGAAAACTTCCGATGCGATTCATCTATTTTGCATACGAAGATTTTTGTTGGATATATTAATATATCACAAGCGCCAAATCTTTATTGGTACGAAGGCATTCAATAACGAATCAAATGAATATGGTTTATGATTTGGTTTTAAATACTTAAGTGTGACCCAAAAGGAGCATTTACGTAATATACGAAACAAATAAATGAAAACCATAAGTTCATAAATCATTCCGTTTGAGTGGCTTGTTGATCACGACTGAGAGTTTATTGTCTTGCAGAGCCAAAGAACACCAAGTTCTTTCATTCACGGACAAAGGGAAGCGGTAGCAGACGCAGAAATGTCAAAAAGAGGGAGAAGAAACAAGACTGCTCTACCAGTGAAGTTTGCCGAAACTCCTACGGTCTCAAAAGAAAAGCCCATAAAGCTAAGGCTAGTCACAGATACATCATGCCAAGGTCTTGGGAAAATGACATGGGACACAGTCTACAACCTATTGGAAAAAGAAGACCCCAAGGTCACAGTGGAGAAGGCATCAGTTCCATAAGAGGATAGCTCGGATTCCGACTCTGACATCAATGAAAGAACACTTGCAAATTCATTTCTGCATCGAATTGCAGCCAGAGCGAGCATCATGCCTTACTATGATGTAGTTCGATGGGTTATTGACAGTGTAAAGATACAAGATAGAATGTTTTTTTCAGCATCTGGAGTTCCTTTCGGCTCGTTTAAAGCAGAAGACTTGAAAGCAATGTACCACCTTCCAGACCCACAGAAGGTGTATAACAAGGAATTTATCAAAGAATTTGCTGATGATAACAAAGTCCAATCCGACCCTATCAGAAATTAGAGGAAAAACCCAGAGAAGCACCGAAATGAAGCATCCGGTATGTATTCTGTAGATTCTCTTCTGCCTCCATATTGCTATGCAGCTGCCATGATGTGTAGGTTATTTTGCAATGATAATTCAGCTAGGTTTTCTATACAAATGGTCCCATTAATCCTAGCTGCTGTGAATTCCGACATTATGGATTGGGCTGTTATTCTTTCTGATAGAATGGCCAATAGGATACTTGAATATAGACAAGAAAAAACTGCTGGAAATTCTACTCCCTTTTTCTTTTGTGCCTATATTCTTGATGCTATTTGTTTCAATTCCGAATTTCCCTTATTTGGATGGAAATGGACTCCCAAAGACCCTGTTCCAATTCATATTTATCATAAATTGCTTTGGAAGGTTCATTTCCAAGCTAATGTATATAGAATCTGTCATGGTTTCCTCATCCCTGTTTTCCAAACCATTTTTAATCGCTTTCCTCCTAGATTTTCTGATAAAGCTAAGGCCGACTTATCTGCAATTGGAGATTGGTTTGGGGAGGAAAAATTTACATACATCAGGGTCTTTGGTAGTATTGTGGAACCGCATGTTCTTCCGCTTATTGTTCCAGACAAACTTCTTGCTCAAGAAATTTCCTATCAATTGACAGTTGAAGGAATATCTAGGTCTTTGAATAACATTAAGAAGAGAATGTGGCCTCAATTCCCACTCAATTGTGGTCAGTTTACTTTAAATGATTTCAAGCATGCAGAGAAAGAAGTCTCCAAGATAAAAGGTTGTAAATTTGCAACCATTCCTGGAAGACAATATGATCCAAAACATATAGCATTTAATGTTACTGCTTCAGTTTCAATTGCTCGATTTGAGCATGAGCCAGATCCGTTCGATGATTTGTTTGTTTCATTAGATAATTTTCCTCGAATTTATGACTTGGCCAAGTCTAAATTCCAACAGGAGGAAATGAATAAATTTTTGTTATTCAGAAGCCAGAGATTGTTAAGAGTTCCTCTGGACCAGCTAAGAATTCAAACACAAAGGTTAGAGACAGAAGGTACATCCAGTCAAACGCCAGTAGAAACATCTACCGGCAAGGTCATTACACAATCGGCTGTCAACCAGCCAACTGTACATACTCAAAAAGTGGTCACTATTGACAAACCTGATGTCCAAAAGGGAAATACTGATGATACATCTGGTCCAAATACTGGTCAGAAGTCTACTGCTCAAACAATAGAGAAATGCACAAGTATCAATGATGATGTGCATAATCAACAAGGCGGATCGGATGGCAAAAGCACTGAGCAGAACATAGATACAGAAAAAGGAAAAGAAACAACTAAGGAAATTATGGTTTCTACTGATCTTAATATTTCTCCTCAGCTATTAAAACAATATGATCAATTTGCTCAACAGCTTGGATTGCGGGATAAAGATAAAGAACAAATAGAGCAGGATGTTGAAGTCATTCCTGAACATCCGACAGGGCATATTGTATTAAAAGTTGAGGAGATCCCTCCTTTGGATGTATTTTACAGCCCTAAACATAAGGCTGTTGTTAAAAGACAAAGAAAGAGAAGAAAGACAGAACAGGGCATATTTTCTACTCCATCAGAGGAATTTATGAATATTGTTTATAAGAACAATGAAATGAATCCATTTGAAGACCTCACAAAATTGTCCCAGTATACAGGAGCTTATAGTGCTGCAACAGTGGATAAAGTTGTAGAAGTTTCTCAACTAATAACTCAGAAAGATCTTCACATAGCTTCACTGGAAGAACAAGCTAAGGAGAATCAGCAACTGATTAGCCAATTGCAACAACAACTACATGATCAGACATTCAGGTCTAAAGAATTGGAGAAACAGCTTGCTGAAGAAAAGAAGAAGGTTGATGAAAAGCTTTTAGGCAAACAAAAGCAGCTAAATGAAGAAATTTCTAAGTTACAGAGTCTGTTACAAAATGAGGAAAATGCAAAAATGATTCAAGAAAAGGAATTTCAACCAACTTTGGATAAGTTTAAAGATTACCCAAAGTTAAATGAATTCAAATCAGAAGCCCTTGAGGCTAATAAACTATTGACTCAGCAGTTAATTGAATTTTGCTCAAAGTTGTCACAAGCAGAACCTTTTTGTGATATTACTTCATCTTTGATCCAAAATATCATAACTCTTAGACAAGAAATAGATGATGCCGATGAAAAGATTTCTGAGTTTCTCAACTGGCAGGATACAGAAAAGGGAAAAGAAGCAAATCTTCTTAGGATAGAGGAAAAACACAAAGAAATCTTGTTTACAGAATGGGAACATCAATTAATGAAATCTGATAGAGCAATATCAAGGGCCAGAAATATAATGACTAATCTCACGCAATTCATAAATGACAGCTTATATTCAATTAATCTCATTTCAGACTGTGTTCCTGGCAGTTTGCCAAAGATAAAAGAAACTGAAGACAGGTGGAGAGAAGAAATGAAAAGGAAAAGTCAACAGATCGGCAAACTTCAAACGATATCCTGGGATAGCATGTGGACTCATTTGATCAAGCCAAACAATCAACAGACAGCTATCAAACTTCTATCAAACGCCGTCGATTGTCTAATTCCAGAATTTTCTTATGCCACCTATACTGGACAGTTGCATACTGAGATGAGTCATCCACCAAGACTCCGAGATATGTTGAACATCTGCAATTTGGCTTCATCAAGCGAGGGAGAAAAACAATGAATCAGTTTTATTCAAAATAGCATTTCAGTTTTAATTTGATAGATTGTAGCAGTAGTATTAGGATTTTGTTATGTAATTTATTATTTAAATCCCTCTCATGCATTTAGAGAAGGATCGGAAGTTGTAATATTTTGGGATTTGGAGCTAACATTTCTGTACTTCATTCCTTATTATATTTATATGAAAGATCACATCTGGTGATTTTTGTGCTCAAATTATCTTTGAAGTGTTGCATTTTGTGCCTTTGGAGTTAATTTTACATCGGAGTTACTAGATCAGAGTATCACATTTCGTTTGACAGTCTGCAAGATGAATGAGGTATTTTTATCTGTTCATTGTTGATTGTCTCTGTTATATGGTATTCATTTGAAGAATTTGCTATCATTTATATATTTGATTTTCATAATATTTCCTTTTTATATTATCATTTCTGAGTATAATTGGAATGTTATCATTTATAGGCATATATGAATGGTATATAATGATGAATGCAATATGCTAATATAACTCTGTTTAATTTATTAAACAGAGTTATCTTTATTCGTTTCTGCACATTTCAATTTAATTAATAATACATTTCCATGGTTATTATTAGATTGAAACAATCCTAAGTTGTATTCACATATAATCACCCGGGTTAAAATTAGAATTTCTTTATCAGTATTTAGTTTAGATTAGATAGTTTTATTTTCTGTTAATTTAGTCCCATTTTCACCCATCCAATTCAATCCACTTAGTTATAAGGAAACTGGTCCTCTAAATCCAGTCGGAGCCACCATCCCAAACGGAAAAGGAGCTGTCTTAAGGTCCCGACCGGGTGGTTTTCCCCCAATGTTTGAAGCAGAGATTTTCTAGGCTTCAACAGAAGGCAACATTATTGTAGCCCAAAATCAGCAGTTACTCTACACTTATCATAAATGGAGAGAGTGTTGAACCCTTGGTTAAACTGAGAAGGGGGGGGGGGGTTGAATCAGTTTAATGCAGTCATGGTCTTGTAAAACTTTCTTTTACACTTATTTACATCTTCATTTCGTTATAAACTTAATATACAATGGAACAACACTCTTAATAACTGAGCAACAGGTATTAAGCAGATTAAATACAGAATATCGACACATAATCATCATGCACATAGACAACAGATATAAGTGGAAACCCATAAGGGAGAAAACCACATCTTATTATTGTTGTGATGTAAAGGCAAGCTCCAACTCCCTCTCACCACTGATTTTCTGTAGGCTCCAACCTACAGCAGGATACTACCTCAAATTCTGCACGCTACAACATGCAAGGAAGCTCCAGATCCCATCTGTTTTCTGCAGGCTACAACCTACAGGAGGCTCCTACCTCATCCAGCTACAACTGGACATCTATCAAGCTACAACTTGATATGGAAGCACCAACTTCCTCACACTACAATGAAAACACATGTTGATTTACCTGGATATCAGCTCTGTTATGTTCCTTCTTCACTGCTGTCCTCCAGCCTTCATATCTTCCTTATATCATCTTTGAATCTTCACAGCTTCTCTATCTGCTCCTCCTTCTTCTTACACTCTCTAAACTCCTGCAGTTCTCTTACATTCTTCTTCCTCTCTCATCCATTCTGTAGTTCTCTCACTTCTCTTTTTCCACTGATATTACATCTCTTATATAGATAACTCCTGATTGATTGCATTCTACAGGGAATATGAAGTGAACAGGCTTGACCCTATGCATTCCACCCATTCGATTCCTCATTCTTCAGTTCAAGTTATTACATGAGAAATAATCATTTCAACACTCATGGAGTTTTTCTTGTGCCTACGGAGACTTGCCTTTGCATCACAAACAATATAAATTCAATAATACATTTACAGTTAAAATCAAACATTTACTCAACACTTTCAGTTTCTTAGCTTTGCTGAGCATTCGTCCTCTTCTGCTTGCTATCCTTTTGTCTTTTCTATTATGTCGTTATATTCCAGCTCTACTGCATAATTGCGCTGTTTCTTCCGTTACTTGTGTCTTTTGTGCTGTGTTCACCCTTTTCATCTGCTCGTGCTATCGCACCACTGTCTTGCACGAGTTCTTGTTATGCATTCATTCCATTCCTTTGTGACCTGTAGAGTATGGCCCACATACTATTTCCTTTATGCCCGTGACGGATTGCAAATCCAGAATTTCGTTTAAAACGATCAACAGTGTAAACATTATACTATGGCGCATTTAACATATATGAAACAAGGGCTTACAGGGTCCCACACCACATTGACCAATCATAGCGCATCGCATTTCGCTTGCCCGCAAGTTTTAATGATTTACAATAAACATATCTCCTAAGCTTGCAATGAGCGATGTGCGATCGGGTCCCACTTGACTTTATCGCTACTTCACATTGCAACTTCTATAACTTGTGAATTCTTATCACATAAGCATCTCCGATTGCGATATGCGATATGCGGGCCAGGTCCATGTCATCTCCATGTCATCTTGATTTATTTGCGATTTGTGTGGTCATGTCCATGTCAGTTGCCACATCACTTGCCATGTCACTGCCTACATCATTGTCACGTCACTGCCACGTCATCATATCACACTTCGCATTTTCTGTGACTTCTAAGTTTGTGCGATATTTCTCCTGCCCCGATTGCGATATGCGATCGCATCGCATCGCATCCATCACATCATAAATTTTCTCATCCATCCAGCGGTTATCGCATTTGCTTGTGATGTCCGATATGCGATCACATTTTCGTCAATGCGATCATCACCATTGATCTGCCCAGATCTACGGTCCTCGTTGCTGTTTGCAATTCAGTTGTATTTCTGCCCCGCTTATCTTACGATGAATCATATCTGTCCATTTCTTGCCTTTGTTGTTGCGATCTAATCGTGACCGTCCAATCACCTCACTTGGAATTCTTCTGCCTTAGTCTATTTTCCGTTTGTTTACGCTGTCCCGCTTTGTGACACCGGTCCCACACCTTTTATCATTCCGCTCTTTATATAATTTTTGCTTTAAAACAAACACGTCATCAAAATGTATTGGCCCCACAATATGCATAGCACCGAACCTCAAAAGGCGCTCGAATTATTAAATCAGATTCATCATGTTATCGCATGCCAACTAGCCCGATGGGTAATTGTTTTTGAACCTACGCGAAATAGGTGGTTTCAGTATGCCACGCGTCGCCCTCCTAACTGTATCGTGTCCATCTCACTTAAAACCACTTATCCTCCAAAAGCGGTGCGAAAACCCTCTGGTGGTTTTCGAAACCACTTTCCCTGTTCCGTCTTCGCTGTTGACTCATGGTTCCGCTTTCAACTCTTCAATGCGCTTCTCCGCATATTTGGTAAAACGTTCAAGAAAGCCATCGGTTCATGTTTTTTCTTTTGTTCATCGGGTCCTCCACACTACTCCTTCTGAGCTTTATTCAGTTTCTAAGTCCGCTGATCTCTCCTGAGCTTGTTCTTCTATTCGCTATTCACTCCAACTTGGGATTCTTTCCCTTGTTGCATGCCTTAAACGCATCGATCTCTCTTGAGCTTATTTTGCTGCCTTTGCTCCTTTTCTTCCTTAACTTCTTCTCTGCTGCCTCTGCTTCTTTCTGCTGCCTTTGTTTCCTTTGGTGCCTTCTTAGCTGCATTCGTTGCCTCTGCTATATTTGCTGCCTCTCTACATTCGCTGCCTCTCTGCTTTCGCTGCTTCTCTGCCTTTATTTTTGGTTCTTCTCTGCTCTTTTGCCTTAGTGATAGTTCAGGTACTGCTCCTTTGTGCTCCTTTTCCATCAATGACAATATTTCCAATAGTCTCCCCCTTTGGAATTGATGGAAACACATCCACCAACACTCCCATACTTCCTTCAGGACTTCCTCCCCCTTTCATTTTGAGAGGTATCTTTTCTTTCTTCTTGCTTTACAAAAAAACCTTTTTTATTTTGCTTGCTTTTCCTCCCCCTTTGACATCAATGGCAAAGGGTTGCAATTTTCCCAGTGTGGTTTCTATCTTTTCATAATACTCTGATCTTGAGGACCTATTCCATGCACTACTCCATTGCTCTAGCTCTTTTGTGACAATTTTTATTGACTGCTCTCCCCCTGGAATGATGCTTTCTTGTCTGATATTGACTATCACTTGTCTTTTGCATTGGTCATGTTCCTTATATGCAGCCTTTAATTTTTTTTATTTCTGATCATGTTAGAGAGTAACATCTGCAAACACTACCCCTAGTTTGTCTCTTAGATATTCGAATGGTTCTTTAGCAAGAGGTTTTGTGAATATGTCTATTGTTTGTTCCTTAGTTGGTACATATTCCAACTTCACTAATTTTTGCGCTACTTGTTCTCTGAGGAAGTGGTACTTTATTGGGATGTGCTTTGTTTTTGAATGAAGTACATGATTTTTTGATATACTTATTGCACTTGTATTGTCACATTTGATAGAAATGGGTTCATCAATGCTTACCTTCATGTCTTGGAGAGTTTGTTTCATCCACATTACTTGTGTGAAACATGTAGCTACTGCTATGTATTCTGCTTCTGCTGTAGATAGAGAGATAGAAGTTTGCTTCTTGCTTAGCCATGCCACCAGACTTTTTCCCAAATAAAATGCACCTTCACTTGTGCTTTTCCTGTCATCCACATAGCTAGCCCAATCTGCATCTATGTATGCTGTCAATGTGAAGCTTTTTCATTTTGGATACCATAGGCCATAATGTGAAGTTCCTTGTAGATATCTAAATATTCTCTTGATTGCAGGAAAATGATTTTGTTTTGGTGCTGATTGATATCTTGCCACAAGTCCTACTGCCAACATAATGTCTGGTCTAGAAGCAGTTAGGTATAACAGATTTCGTATCATGGATCTGTAAAGTTTTTTATCTACATCTGTTGATCCATCATTAGCACATAGTTTGCATCCAATGATCATGGGAGTTGACACAAGTTTGCAATCTTCCATTTGAAACCTTTTCAACATTTCTCTTAAGTAATTTTCTTGCAAAATGAATATTCTTGTGTTCTTTTGTTGAATTTGAAGTCCTAAATAGAAGGTGAGTTCTCCAATCATTGACATCTCAAACTCTGATTTCATTTCTTCAGCAAATCCTTTTGCTAACTCATCTTTGTTGCTACCAAACATGATGTCATCTACATACACTACTACAATTAAGAGTTCATTTTCATTAGCCTTTATGTACAAATTGTTGTCTACTCCTCCTTTCTTGAACCCTTGTTTTTGCAAGTATTTGTCCAGCCTTGAATACCATGCACGAGGAGCTTGTTTCAGACCATATAAGGCTTTCTTTAATTTGCACACGTAGTCATGTTTATCTGTTAATGAGAATCCTTCAGGTTGTTCCATGTAGACTTCTTCCTCTAGATCTCCATTCAGGAAGGTGGACTTTACATCCATTTGATATACCTTGAAATCATGATAGCATGCAAAGGCCAAAAACATTCTGATTGCTTCCATTCTGGCTACAGGGGCAAAGGTTTCATCATAATCAAGTCCTTCAATTTGAGAATATCCCTTGCATACAAGTCTGGCTTTATTTCTCATTACCTGCCCTTTTTCATTCATCTTATTCTTGAATATCCATTTTGTGCCAATGACATTTTTCCCAGTGGGTCTTGGAATTAATTCCCATGTATTGTTTTTCTCAATTTGGTCCAGTTCTTCATTCATAGCATTTACCCAGTTTTTGTCTTTGTTGGCTTCTTCGAACTTCTTTGGCTCTATTTGAGATAGCATGGCTAGATATACTTCTTCTGTCTGTTCAACAAGTTGTCTTCTTGTCTGGACTCCCACACTTTTGTCCCCAATGATTTGATCTTCTAGATGGTTCTTTTGAGTGTATCTTGAGGGACCTTTTGAGTTTAATTCAGTATCTTATGTTGTCTCTCTATGTTCATCATTATCTTGGTTCTTAGCTTCATGATCATCTGGAGGATTGGCGCAGCTTGTGCTTCTTGTTCTGTTTGGTAGATCTTCGTCAAATCTTACGTCAATTCTTTCCAAAATTTTGTGTAGTATTTTGTTGTAGCACCTGTAACCCTTACTCTTGGATGCATATCCTAAAAATATTCCTTCATTAGCTCTTGCATCAAACTTCCCCAGTTTTTCATCATTATTTTTTATGAAACAATTTCTTCCAAAGACTCTAAAGTGCTTGATTGATGCTGGTTTACCATGCCATAATTCGTAAGGAGTCTTATCACAATTTGGTCTTAGATGAGCTTTGTTGAGAATGTGAACAGATGTGTGTACTGCTTCTGCCTAGTAGGTTTGGGGAATGTTACTTTCTTGCATCATAGCTCTGGAAATCTATTGTACTGACCTGTTTTTCCTTTCTGCCACTCCATTCTGTTGAGGTGTTCCTGCAATTGTAAACTGTTGTTTTATCCCATGTTCATTGCATAGGTCTGCAAAATCATAGTCTGTGAATTCACCTCCTTTGTCTAATCTGATGCACTTTAGCTTGCATCCTGTTTGATTTTCTGCCAATGCCTTGAATATTTTGAATTTCTCAAGTGCTTCCGATTTATATTTGATAAATGCTACCCATTTCAATCTGGTAAAATTGTCTATTATCAGCATGAAATAATATTCTCCGCTTGGTGCTTTAGTTCTTGAAGGTCCACACAGGTCCATGTGTACAAGCTGAAGAGGCCAACTTGTAGATAGTATCTCTTTGGTCTTGAAAGATATGCGGGTCTGCTTGCCCAGTTGGCAGGATTTACATATGGTATTTGAAGGCTTCTTTATTGCTGGCATATCTCTGACTGCGTTCTTCTTGCTCAGATTGATGATGTGGGCAAAGTTTAGGTGTCCCAATATTTTATGCCATAACCATGATTCATCAAGTTTGCTTAAGTGGCATGCTTCATTCTCTTCTTTCACTATATAGACATTACTTTCTGTTTGAACACCTTTGATCAAGGTCTTTCCTGTGGTGCTCGATCTTACTTCACAGTCTTGGGCTCTAAAAAGGACCTCACAACCCTTATCACACATTTGACTGATGCTTAGCAGATTGGCTTTCAACCCATCCACAAATAGTACATATTGAGCCTTTCCTCTTCCATTATTCAGACTAACTAAGCCTTTTCCTTTGATTTTCCCTGCTTTATCATTGCCGAATGTTACATTCCCATATTTATTTTCATCAAAGGTTACACACTTGCTTCGATCTCCAGTCATATGCTTTGAACATCTACTGTCCAAATACCATTAGATTTTCTGATCTTGAGCTATTAGAGCCAGGTCACACTTATTCAACTTCTTTTTCCATGCATGCATCCTTCTGTTAGGTACCTTTCCTGAGAAGATGGACCACATTCTCTAAGAGGAAATTTGTGACACTTGTGCCCGATTTGATGGCAGTCAAAGCATTTGATTATGTTTCTGAATTTATTATGTACACGAGTGAGTTCTCCATTGTTCATCAATCTCCTTGAGTTTTCATACATCAGTCTTTGTCCATTCGCTCTGCACTCCATGGCTTTATGGCCGTACCCCTTACAATAAAAACAATACCCATGGAAACTATTAGTGTACTTGGTGAAGGGTTGTCCTCTCCATTTTTTTGCTTGAGGTAGTCTTTTCATTTTCTGCATCCTTTGCTGGTTGAAATCAATTATCTTTGTCTGACAGTATGCAACAATATGTCCTAGTTTGTGGCAGTCAAAACAAGTGATATTTCTTATAGGAGGAAAGAATCTCCTTTGACAGCTTCTGAATTTTTCATATTCAAGAGTGTAAGAGCCTCTTTCAGCTGACTGTTTCTTTATTTCGTTCTTTGTCATTTGAGGTTCCTTCTTGTTTCTGTTTACTTCATTGCAGGTCATGTTCTTCCTGGTTTCTACTTCTGTGGGAATCTTTTGAGTTGCTTCATTATCCTTTACAGCTTTTACAAAAATGATATTCTGGTTATCTTCTACCTTGGATTTGCTAGTTTCTCCTTCGTAACCTATCCCAGTATTTATGAGAGGAGATATTTGAGCATTTAGTATCTTGTCCAAAAGTTCAGTGCTTGTCATTTGAGGAGTGTTCATTGACTATTCCCTTTGGGTGTTTTCTAGTTTCTTTCTCAAGCATACCACTTCTTCTTCCAATTTCTCTTGCTCCTTATGTTTATCTTTAATTTGCTTTAGCATAATGTCTTCCACCTTCTTAGCTTCTTCAAGTTCTACTTTCAATTGAATGAGGTCTTCTTAATTTGGTACATATTTGAGGAGAATGTCTTTATGTTTTCTGCACTTGAGTTTAAGTCTGTCTATTTCCTCTAGGGCACTTCTTAGCTCCCCCTCAAGATCTACCTCAACTTCATCCTCATATTCTAGAAGGAATCCTTCAGACTCTTCCTTGGCCATCAACACAAATTCAGAGGTTCCTTCTTCATTTGAGGATTCATCTGAGTTTTCAGATGCACTGCTATCTTGTTGAGCATAAAGTGATTTTCTGTTGAATATCTTCCCTTTCTTCCAGTTATTTGTTTTGGTTTTCTCTGTCTCTTGAGTCTAATTCTTTGTTTTCTTGTAAGGACACTTTGATGCATAGTGCCCAACTCTTCCACAGTCAAATAATTTAAATGGAAGCTTACCTTTATACTTACCTAAGCCTCTATCCAATCTTCTGACAAATTTGGCCTCTTCTTCATCAAAGCAGGAGCATGTATCTTCCTTTTCTTCTTTGCTCTTCTTAGCCTTAAAGGCTGCCTCCCTCACATTTGACTTCCTCTGTGGAAGTCTCATCTCATAGGCTATTAAGTTTCCAAGTAGTTGGTTCATGGTCAATGTTTCCCAATCTGTTGTTTCTTCTATGGCAAAAACCTTGGGGTGAAAACTGGATGGTAAAGATCCCAATATATTTTGAACAATTACACATTCTCTAATGGTTTCTCCTAGAGCTTTCATGTTATTCACAATTTCTTCAACCCTTAAGAATAAGCTGGCAACATCTTCTTCTTCGTTCATTTTTATATTTTCAAATTGAGCTCAATAGACTTGTAGTTTGGCCATCTTCACCTTTTTATCTCCCTCATGGATACTTTCTAATGTATCCCATATTTCTTTGGCAATCTTGTTGTGCATTACTTTGATAAATTATGCCTCACACAGGCCACTTAAGAGAGCATTCATGGCTTTAGCATTAGCTATAAAATCTTGTTTGGCTTCTTTCTATGTGTTAGATTCCTTTGGGGCATATCCCAAATCCACAGTAGCCCAAACTTCTATTCCTAGAGACATTATGTACGTCCTCATTCTTATTTTCTGGAAGGCATAGTTAGTGCCAGTAAACAAAGGGGCTTTATTTGTTGAGAAACCCTCTAGAATAACCATCTTGGGGACCCAGGATCTCCTTCCAGTTGTTAAACTGATACAGAAGGAACTTGCTCTGATACCAATTGTTGAACCCTTGGTTAAACTGAGAGGGGGGGGGGTGAATCAATTTAATGCATTCATGGTCTTGTAAAATTTTTTTTACACTTATTTACATCTTCATTTCGTGATCAACTTAATATACAATGGAACAACACTCTTAATAACTGAGCAACACGTATTAAGCAGATTAAATACAGAATATCAACACATAATAATCATGCACATAGACAACAGATATAAGTGGAAACCCATAAAAGAGAAAACCACATCTTATTATTGTTGTGATGCAAAGGCAAGCTCCAACTCCCTCTCACCACTGATTTTCTGTAGGCTCCAACCTACAGGAGGCTACTACCTTAAATTATGCATGCTACAACATGCAAGGAAGCTCCAACTCCCATCTGTTTTCTGCAGGCTACAACCTACAGGAGGCTCCTACCTCAGCCAGCTGCAACTGGACATCTATCAAGCTACAACTTGATATGGAAGCACCAACTTCCTCACACTACAATGAAAACACATGCTGATTTACCTAGATATCAACTCTGTTTTGTTCCTTCTTCACTGCTATCCTCCAGCCTTCATATATGCCTTATATCATATTTGAATCTTCACAGCTTCTCTATCTGCTCCTCCTTCTTCTTACACTCTCTAAACTCCTGCAGCTCTCTTACATTCTTCTTCCTCTCTCATCCATTCTGTAGTTCTCTCACTTCTCTTTTTCCATTGATATTACATCTCTTATACAGATAACTCTCGACTGATTGCATTTTACATGGAATATGAAGTGAACAAGCCTGACCCTATGCCTTCCACCCATTCGATTCCTCATTCTTTAGTTCAAGTTATTACATGAGAAATAATCATTTCAACACTCATGGAGTTTTTCTTGTGCTACGGAGACTTGCCTTTGCATCACAAACAATATAAATTCAATAATAGATTTATAGTTGAAATCAAACATTTACTCAGCACTTTCAGTTTCTTAGCTTTGCTGAGCGTTCGTCCTCTTCTGCGTGTTATCCTTTTGAATTTTTTGTTATGTCGTTATATTCTAGCTCTACTACATAACTACCCTGTTTCTTCCGTTACCTATGTCTTTTGTGTTGTGTTCACCCTTTTCATCTGCCCGTGCTACCGCACCATTGTCTTGCATGGGTTCCTGTTATGCGTTCATTCCATTCCTTTGTGACCTGTAGAGTATTGCCCACATACTATTTCCTTTATGCCCGCGATGGATTACAAATCCGGGCTTTCGTTTAAAACGATCAACAGTGTAAAAATTATACTATGGCGCATTTAACATATACGAAACAAGGGCTTACAAGGTCCCACACCACATTGACCAATCACAGCGCATCGCATTTCACTTGCCCGAAAGTTTTAACGATTTGCAATAGACATATCTCCTAAGCTTGCGATGAGCGATATGCGATCGGGTCCCACTTGACTTTATCGCTACTTCGCATCGCAACTTCTATAAGTTGCGAATTCTTATCACATAAGCATCTTTGATTGCGATATGCGATATGCGGGCCAGGTCCATGTCATCTCCATGTCATCTTGATTTATTTTCGATTTGTGTGGTCAGTTCCATGTCAGTTTCCACGTCACTTGCCATGTCACTGCCTACGTCATTGTCACATCACTGCCACGTCATCATATCGCACTTCACATTTTCTGTGACTTCTAAGTTTGTGCGATATTTCTCCTGCCCCAATTGCAATATGCGATCACATCACATCGCATCTATCCTTCGCATCGCATCTATCCATCACATCACAACTTTTCTCATCCATCCAGCGGCTATCGCATTCGCTTTTGATGTCCGATATGCGATCGCATTTCCGCCGATGCGATCATCACCGTTGATCTGCCCAGATCTATGGTCCTCGTTGCTATTTTCAATTCAATTGTATTTCTGCCCCGCTTATCTTACGATGAATCATATCCATCCATTTCTTGCCTTTGTTGTTGCGATCTAATCGTGACCATCCAATTACCTCACTTGGAATTCTTCTGCCTTAGTCTATTTTCTATTTGTTTATGCTGTCCCACTCTGTGATACCAGTCCCACACCTTTTATCATTCCCCTCTTTATATACTTTTTTCTTTAAAACAAACACATCAACAAAATGTATTGGCCCCACAATATGCATAGCACCGAACCTCAAAAGGCGCTCGAATTATTAAATCAAATTCATCGTGTTATCGCATGCCAACTAGCCCGATGGGTAATTGTTTTTGAACCTACGCGAAATAGGCGGTTTCAGTATGCCACGTGTCACCCTCCTAACTATATCACGTCCATCTCACTTAAAACCACTTATCCTCCAAAAGCAGTGCGAAAACCCTCTGGTGGTTTTCGAAACCACTTTCCCTGTTCTGTCTTCACCGTTGACTCATGGTTCCGCTTTCAACTCTTCAATGTGCTTCTCCGCATATTTGGTAAAACGTTCAAGCGAGCCATCGATTCATGTTTCCGCTTCTGTTCATCGGGTCCTCCACGCTACTCCTTCTAAGCTTTATTCAGTTTCTAAGTCCGTTGATCTCTCCTGAGCTTGTTCTTCTATTCGTTATTCACTCCAACTTGGGATTCTTTCCCTTGCTGCATGCCTTAAACGCGTCGATCTCTCCTGAGCTTATTTTGTTGCCTTTGCTCCTTTTCTTCCTTAACGGCTTCTCTGTTACCTCTGCTTCTTTCTGCTTCCTTTTTTGCCTTTGGTGCCTTCTTAGCTGCATTCGTTGCCTCTGTCATATTTGCTGCCTCTCTACATTCGTTGTCTCTCTGCTTTTGCTGCTTCTCTGCCTTTATTGCTGGTTCTTCTCTGCTCCTTTGCCTTAGTGATAGTTCAGGTACTGCTCCTTTGTGCTCCTTTGTCATCAATGACAACATCTCCAATAGAGAGAGACAACATGGGATAGACAATTTGGTCTATCAAGTTCAGCAATGCAGCCCACCTTCTTTGCAGGAGCCTAAGGTGGAGGAGTATTTCTATGAGTTACCATTTTGGAGGGTGGCTCATTTTGTATGGATGATAGCTTGGGGATGGGAGCTTCACATTGGAATGATGGTTCCCACTATATTTTAGATTCCATGCCTCAAGAAGGCCTCTAAATAGTATATTTTTGCCTCCATGGGTATTTTACTTCTTCATGATGATAGCTACTTGGGATGGTCACCAAAAGCTAACTTGCATACTTGGGAGGAGCAACTAAGATATTTATTGATGAGACAACATCTTGCTCCTTGGAGGAGCTTATCATATGAGAATGATACAAGAGGAGGAGAGGAGGCTCTTCAGTTCTATCCTTGCAATTGCTTGAGGACAAGCAACATTTGGGAGGGGATGACTGTATTATTCCTAATTTAACATGCAACTAATTGGAATATTAAAGTTTTGTTTTTTCACTTAGATAGGTGAATAAATGGGTAGGGAGACCCATAAATCTCTTTATGAAGAATAAAACCACTTCTCATGTGAAAATGGATCATCTTTCCAGCTCAATAAAGCACCCTAAGGTGTGAACAGGGGCTAAAACATGTGGATTGGGTCAACTTTGACCAAATCAACAACACTGTCATGGAGGAGTGGACATTAATGGAGGGACAACACAGTTTTAGATGGAGACACAATGCAAGGAAGTAGTGGCATTAATGGATGGGGCTTAGGGTTTGGAAGCTCATATCTTATAAAAGGAAGAGGATGGCAGCCATATTATTCATCTTGTTATATTTGACATTTTGATATATGGTCTGTTTAGACATATAGCTTTATTCAGCTATTTAGATAAGATTGCATGTGTTGTTTAGCACAGGGTGTTCTTGATCGGGAATCCCACCTCTTCCATTGAGAAGCTCTTGGAGGATTTCACACTATACTTCCACATTCAGGCATTTGGCCAATCTTCAGTCTCATGTACAACACAGTTCTGTTTAGAGTTGGGTTGTGTTGCAGGGGTGTAGTAGTGGAGGAGAGAAATCTCCAATTTTTGAGCTTATTTTCCAGTGAGGGGACCAACCCTTCACCTATTGAGTTGATTGGGTGTTGTTGCAGCTGATAGATCATTCCTTTAGCCCCATATCAGCAGTCATTCCTAGGGGGTGCGTAAGTCAGGCAGTAGAAATGTAGTGGGCAACTCATAAAAGGCTGAAAATCCAAAATTAAAATATGGCCAAACCATTTATGGGTTTTTCTGGGTTTTTTTAGTAGAATCCATGGTTAAAAGTGTGGATCATTCTGAGCACTCTAACTTCCTTCTACACATGGTTCTTCTTCATAATAACAACAATTTCCAACAGTAGCAGCACACATTTCCTGTGCTTGGTTTCTTTGGTGTATTTCAACCATCTTGTGGGTCCAGTGCATTCCTTTTGGAGCACTATGTACTTTCATTTGATGTTGATATATAATGATATGGCTTAGCTATTTTCTACCCATATTTATGATGTTTTGATGTATTCCAGCATTTTTCTAGTTCTACATGTTTAATTCTTATTTTACCGTAGTTGGAATTGTGCATATGTTCTATATTCCTGTCTTTTCCATTTTGGAATATTACAATTTGTGAAGTGAAATCTAAATTCAACTATCAAGATGGTGATGAGAATCCTATTTTAGCTTATCTAAAAGTTAACTATTGACTTCGAGAAAACTAGAGTTCTAGAAACAAGAAGGAACTTCAATCTTTTTATATGTTTTTGGAGTCTTTATGTGAATGATATTTAAGACAAGAAATCACTAAAAAGTAATCACTCTTAAAGAAATATTTTAATGATTGAAAGATAAAACTTGCAAGAAGGAAGAAAATGAAATGTTTATTTAAGAAAGGAAATTAATCTATGATAAACTTATATTGCATAAAAATAAATTAATATGAATGATGAATCTTAAGGTATACTAAATCAATCTATGCCGGCCACTATGATAAATTCTCTAAATCTATTCAACCATAAACATAACCTCTATCCTTTATGAAAAATTATCTCTAAATCTATTCAATCATAAACAAAATATCTATCCAAATTATCTCTAAGTCTATTCAATTATAGAGCATCTATCTGAATTATATCTTTCTATTCAATTATAAACAAATAATCTATCTAAATTATCTCTAAGTCTATTTACCCATAACAAATCATCTATCTTAAGACAAGGAAATTCTACAAATGAAGGTAAAATTAATGAAGTAACAACGACAAATATTATCATCTACACTATGGAAATTTGAAAACAAATTGCAATGAAAATAGAAACAGAGCATATGTCTACTGTATGAAAATGAAATACATGTTTAAGCTACAAAGCACAAATGTAAATAGAGTGTATCTATGTTATCAATTGCAATAAGAAAAAAAAGTAAACAGAGCGTATATCTATGCGGAAAACACAACAAAAGCATAAGGAACTAAACTATGAAATGAAAGAAAATTAAACAACTAAACCTCTTTTGTGCGGGGGCCCTCCATAACATAATGGTTCTGATTTATTCTCAACTAGCTATGCATCGATGATTCCAGAACACTTTCTCCTTTGATTAATAAAAACTGAGTTTCAAGATATGACAGTCTTACAAAAAAATTGAACTTGTTTCAGGTTTACATAGCCTGGTATTTATAACAGATTCGAATTAAATGTTTGAGGCTTTCACGCCTTCGGAGACTAATCAAACTATGCATAAAAATCTAAACATAAATGTGATTTTTATTGCTTTCACGATTTCCTACGTGGAGAGAAAATCGTGAAGCTTAATCTTCTTGCTTGCTTGTTCCGGTTCTTACTTTGATTGACCCCTTTGACCACAATCCTAGACACTTTATTTCTCAATTCTGGACAGGTAGATAGGATAGAATCCATGAATGGATCATTCCTCAACTTCCCATGTACTTCGCTTCTTCATTCATTCTTCAGAACCTGTTAAGCCATGGCGGTGATTACATAAACATAGATTAGGTGCAGAATTGCATGAATTCTGTAACTAAATACAAATTTTATCCAAATAATAAGAAACATTTAAAAAATGGAAACGAGTTCATTAAGGTACCTTATCAAGCTAAAAATTTGCAAATCAATATTTGCTTGGGCTTATGGAGTTAGAAAAAAGGAGAAAAAGATAGTGAAATGGATGTCAAAATTAAGGGAGTCTTGAGGCTCCACATATATATGTCATTTTTTCATTTATACCATACAAATTTAAATGATATAAATTTATATATTTATAACCAATTATAATAGAAGTGTAATATTTCAATAATATATAAAAATGAAATATATATAAAAAAGTACATGTATATTAAAAAAATATTATAATTTTTAAATTTTGTTGTTAATTTATATTTATATTATACATACTTAAATTATATAAATTTATATATTTATAAACCATTATAGTTATAGTAGAAGTGTAATATTTCAATAATATATAAAAGTTAAAAATATACAGAAACATATGTATATTAAAATAATATTTTAATTTTTAAACTTTGTTGTCATTTATGATTTTTTAATATATGTTTGTGTTAAGTTTTTATTTATACCATACACACGTAAATTATGTAGGTTTAGTTATTTATAAACAATTCTAATAAAGTACAATATTTCAAGATATATAAAAGTTAAAAGTTCATATCTTTACATTATATATAAAAAGGTTATAACATTTTTTTAGTATAATATATATATTTCAAATTTTTTAATATGTGGAAGTTAATACCAATTTTTTTTTTCAAAAAATTAGTTGTGAAATTTAGAGTCTGTTATCAATCCACTAGATCTCCAAGGTTGAGAAGAGACCAGAAAACGTAACCATGGACCAACCTTTTGCCAAGTAGTTAGTCCTACTAGGTAGAAGAGGGCTCTCTCCAATGGATCTCAGCCAATATGACTGGATCAATGAGATATTAGGCTACGTATAGTAGCACAGGGGTTTGATTGATTGAATTTTGAGGTGCTGGATGGTGAATAGGTCAGGGAAAACTAGGATCTGAATTGCAGGGATATGATGGAGCAAGGTAGGTAAGAATTTAAACATAAAAGGACATCTAATGAAGTGGTTTAGACTGCTAGGGTTTGAGAAAAGAGAATAATATGTATGAATTCTTTCCTACTAGAAGAAGATGAAACAAACTGTAACTAATCCTCCAAAATAGAGCATAAAATTAATGAATTTTGTCTTTCAGACTTAGGAAAGAATTACATTTAGAAATGAGATAAATATTAATCACAATACATTCACACAATAGAAAAACAAAAGAAAAAACAATGTGAAATCACTTTACCACAGAAATTCCATCAAAATAGCTACAACTCAGTCTGTTATTACTTACCAAAAGTCTGATCACAAAAAGTGTTCCAAGATCAATCCAAAAGCATCCAAACCTTGCTATGAGAAAATAAATGAATAATATAGACCAAAATTGATTCTCCCCAGCTCAGGGGTCGAATCCTTGACTTGTGGAGCTGATCCACAAAGTGCTCAATTGGAAACCCAAAGACTAGGAAGGTCAACAAACTCATCCCTAACTTTGATGAAACTGATTCATTTTTCAAAAAATACACTTTTAACCAATGTATCTACCATCTAGTAACTATTCGGGATATAATTAAATTTAAATGGATGGATTACATTAGTAAAAACTCATAAATTCTATCACCAACTGAGAAATCTGGAAAAATTTGAAAATATCAAGCGACTGGAAAAAGTGCAACGCCAACTTCAAGGCCAGTTTTGGAGGCCTTCATGAACTCCAAAATTAGCTCATGATAGCTCATTGGAAATATGCTCCTGTCTAGTTTCCAAAAAATTCCCTTAAGTTCTGAAAATGATGACGTTAGGGCCTTCAAAAGTAAAATCTCACAAGACCGGTTAAAAGTGCAGCGCTAGTTCGAAAAATGAGGCAAAAAGGTGATTTTTTGGGTGTTTTTGGTGTGCCAATAGTCAAAATTTGATGTATAAGGCTTTATGAATTCAATGGAGGTGGCCATTTGTCATTTGGAGTTTCCTAGAAAAATCGCAGTGCCCTAGGCGCTGCGTTTTTTATAGGTGGATTGTGTTGAAAGCCTGTCAAAATTTGTGAAAATGCCCAAAATTGCAAAAACTTACCCAAAAACCTTAAAAATTGGTATATAGAGTGCTGATGATGTGTCTCAAGCAATGAGGGAGGCATCAGAAAATATCTCAAGTTTATCTTCCTCTCTTTGCTTGATTAGGGTTTGCTTGTATTTGTCCTTCAATTGTTTAAGCTTGATGTTGTAGATCTTGTTTCTAGTGATGTACTTGTTGGACATGTGTTTGAGAATCTCATTGTATTTATTTTCCTTATGGAGGAGCTTCTAAATGTGGAGGTTAAATCTCTCAAGCCACACCTCTCTATCATATTCAACCTCCTTGGCAATCCTTTCCTCAAAACTAAGTTGCTCTGCCTCATGCTTTTCCTGCTGTAGAGCTCTCTTAAGACCTCTTGTTTTTGGTCTTGACTTGATGTGTTGAGTATCATCATGGTTAGATTCATTAGGTGCCATCACTCCCTTACACTTGATGTCTTGTCCTTTTGCCTTTAGAATCTCTAACTCCATGAGTACTTGCTTGTCTTTCAGCTACTCGTTCTCTTGTTCAAGGAATGATATGACAAATTTGGTTATTGCCATGTTGTCCTGCAGTTCTTTGATCATGGAATCCTTCTCTTTGATGATCAGTTTTGAGGCCTCATGATCATCCTGATCATCCAAGTCTATCAACTCAAAGTATCTTTCTTCCTCATGAAGTTCCTCCTCTTCATGGACAACTGTCTCTTCCTGTTGCTCATCCTAATGTACCTGCTTTGATGATGAAGAAGGCAAGGCCCCTTCCACAATCTGTCGAGAAAACACTTGAGTAGTTCCTCTCTTGTAGGTTTTGACCTCTTTAAATTCTTTGGCCTCTTTGGCCTCTTTCACTGTAGCCTTGCTAGATGACCCTGTTTGTCTTTCAGACATTGATGTTGGTGGTGGAATTGGTCTAGCAGACTAAGGTGGTGGAGTAATGAAGGCATCATTCTCAATAAAGGTCTCCCATGCAATGTTTAGTTGATTGAGATGATGAAGGACAATTATTTTGATTAGAGAGTGATGAAAGAGGTTGTTCATCTGATGTTCATACTCTCTGTTCTGCACTATGTATGACATTTTATCAATACTCATGTACAAATAGTGAGGGATGTTGAGCAATTTCACCCTTGTGAAATGCATGAGCAATCTGATTTGATAGGCATATAGTCTGGATAATCTTCCCTCACAAGTGAAATATTTCATTATGATCTTCATGATGGGAAAAAAACTATCAAGTAGGTGACTGAAAGGAAAGACTTTCTTTTTGTCATTTTTGTACCTTGGCTTGAGAAATGGTTCATAATGTTGGGCATCTACATCTTTGACCTTAAACCATTTTTCACCCACATTGGGTATCCCTGTGGATGCAAAAATCATATATGTGGAGATGGTGAAGGTTACTCCTGCAATGGTCTCTTGGTTATCTTTGAGGTTAGAGATGAAAACTCTGGTCAAAGCAGGGTGATGTTGTACTCTTTGGACCATTTCACAGAAGTCAAAACAACCCACATGTTTGAAGCAATTGATTGTCATGGGTGAGGCCAACAATTCTCTAGTGTTGGATGGCTCAAGCCTCAAAATCCTCCCTCCATTATGGTGTCTCCTCTCCTCTTCTATGTTCATCTCCTCCTTTATAACATCTCTTTCCTCCTCCATATTGTTTGTCGTGTTTTGAAGCCCTAGGGAAAATGGGAAGGGAAAGGGAGTTAGGAAGTAGGTATAGGGAGTTGGGATAAGTGTAGGAAAATTTAGGGAAGTGAGGAAGGGAGTTAGGGACCTTAGGGAAGTGGTAGGGGATAAAAAAAATAGGGAGATAGAGTAGGGAATTTGATTACAGGGATATGGTGGGACTTCCTAGGAAAATGGAGTCTAGGATTAGGGTTTTAAGAAATGGGACTTGGGAATGAGGGATAAGGTGATGTAGGGGTAGGGCTAGTGATTATGAAGTGTGAGAAGGGAAAATAGGGTCTAGGGAAAACAATTTTGACTTGCAATGGTGTGAGATAGGTTTTATTGGCTCAAAACATGCAATAGTGAGTGAGGGAAGTTTGCACCATAAATTCACAATCATAAACTGAAAGGAGGGATTTGAGAGGTGTAACCTAATTGAAATTAGCTGAGAAAACCCTTGCTTGATGACTGGACCAGTTGCAATGAAGTTTTGAAGCTGTGGGATAAAGCTAGAAAAAAGGCAACGCCTTAAGCATGATCGCAACGCCTCCCAGGTAAAAGCACAGCGCCTTAAGTAGGAGCGCAACACCTTCTCTGTCAAAAGCGCAACGCCTCAAACAAGAGCGCAACGCCTTCCAAAAAACTCGACTTTCTTGCTCGAAATTTGAGTTTTTGACTTGGGAGTTTGAGAGCTTAATGTATGAGGATGCAAATGAGTGTCTTTTTGGTTTTTGAAGCCCCTTTATAATTAGTGAATTTTCATAAATTGGCTTTGGGACCCATATTTCCTTTTGAACTCAACTTTAACATTGCACTTTACCTTTTGAACTTGATCTTTGGATTTGATCTTTTGATGAATTTTTGAACACTATGACTTTTAGAACATTGACTTATTTGGATGATGGAACCTTGAGTATGTAGCTACCTTGGAACCATGAGAATTTATTACATATTAAGAAACATAAAATTACATATTGAATTGAAATTAAATTTAGAAATCAAACTCTCATAATAAAATGTGTTTATTGTCACTCTTTTACTTGCTGGTCTTTTATGCATGCAAATGGTGATTTGATGGACCTTGAAAACCCTAAGACCTAATGGAGACTTTGACTGAATGAAATTCATGATGAAAAGACTGAAATGATGATGACAACTCATGACTGATGTACACTCAACAAAGTGGTGAAATGAGCCAGCAAGTAATGAAATTTCTAAAAAGAGTAAAGCTTGACCTAAATCTGTACCAAGTGACCAAATTTTTGCATGATGACCTAATGAAATGACAAAAATTTCAAAATGGGGCCCTTAACATGACATGAAAGAGTTTATTCGATCACTGGTTAAAGGATGCAAATACTGACACTAACAGAGTCCTCAAACTCGATGACTTTGTGGACACTATCCTTGACAGTGTCTATTGAATGCCATAACATGGAGTAGTGTAGACATTATGGAATAATGTAATAGTGGAACAAGGGAATTGGGAGTACCCATGCTAAAAATTAACTAGTGTCAGGCCTCTGGGTAAGTGAAATTGGGCTAATTGTCTTGGAATCTAGTTGTGTCATGTGGGCTGTGTGGAATTTTGTTTGAGTTTGCATAGAAGGCTATTGTTTCAGCCCTTGTTTCTTTGGTTAGGTATTTCGGTTCTTTGATATGTTAGATATAGCAAAAGGAAACTGAATTATCAAGTGTTTTTCCATCCCTATCTCTTTACGATTGGATTCCTTTGTAATTATGTCATGCTATACATCCATTCACATAGTTAAGAGCAAGGAAACTTTGGTGATGGGTGAGGTTTTCATTCTATGGGGTGTTGGTATTTTAATTGATTATCTCTCTGTTTGGCTTGCGTTTCTAGATACAAAGCTAAGAGCCTGATTATTTTTTTAAGGTGCCATTTCACTTTTGAATACTTTACACATTGTAACTTGTAAAGTCTATCTACCCAAAAAGTTCAACTTTGTCAGTGTTCTAGGTGTGATACCTACTTTTTCAGTTCTCTGTGTGGTACATGGTGCCACCTTATTTGGTTTTTTGAATCAAAGTATTTGAGAAGGTCTCATCTTTCTATGCTTGATTTGGATTGCAAATTTTAGGGCCCAACATGTAGATATGGACAATAAAAATGTACAAGAATTCAAGTGAGTTTTTGAGGAGACACAAGTATATTTAGTTCAATAAGACTCATGTTATTTTTGTAATGACCCGGGTGCACAAAAGAATGAATATTAAGCACCATGAAATAATCCAATGATTGAATTACTACATTTTTATCCTATTAATTGAATATCACATTATTCTCATGCAAGAGACAAGATGGAAAGGAAGTGAGACAATAATTGGTTTACTACATGGTTGGTGAATATTTTCCCACAAGATCAACACCATGCAAAAGAATAGTATTGTTGTGCCTTTCAACATGCAAATATCATGAACTTACTGGTTCACCAAAAAAAAAGAGGCTAGATTTATTGAAAGTTGAGAGTAGCATGTTATGGAATTTGGACAAGCTAAATTCGCTAAAGCTAAATTGAAGGAAGATAAGACAATTCATTAACTCAGGAAACCAAATGGACATTGAGAAACAACCCTCTTCCCTCTGAAGTGTCATTCATAAAAGAGCTAATAGTTTACAATTTTTTAGTTAATGTGAAATGTTTTGTAGAATAATAAGATTTCGAGGTGTTTTTGTCTATGTGGCAACATGTAGGAAAATTTGGAATGTCTTTTTGTGGTCTGCAATAAATTGTGTTGTGCAATAATAGAGAGTTGTTTGACTATCACCTTTGATCTATGTACATTTATGATAGTATTAGCTACAATGTTTTAAATGATATACTGTCTCGCTTTTTCTAAAAACAACCCACTGTGGATGTGCTCTGTAATTTTTTGTTTTAGGGAATTCAACAAAACTACAAAAAACGATCACTTTTCCATCAAAATGAAGTTGATGTAGTGTTATAACTTGTATTTACAAGTTTTTCTAAGATGCATTTGCAATCGAAAATTAGTAAAATGGCCTTCAACATTTTCGAGGATTTCCTAGATTTAACGAAATAAAACCCAAACTCTAACCCTCCTTCGATATCCAAAGAGTTCAAAGGTTTGAACTCAGAACTTGTTCAATCCCAAAGCTATGCATTTTCCTCCTCTATATAGAAAACAAGATTAGGACATGTGGGTTCTTCAAAACGGAATTCCATAGATATTTTCATTTAAGTGCCTTTGACAAATGCATTGTAACCCTTGGACTTGAGCTTTGCAATTGCCAAGGCTGACAGTGGAAACAACGAGTATACGACTCATTTAAAATATGAAGAGCATCGAGACTATTCTTTGATTAAGAAAAGTGCTGTTAGGGTTTTAATTTGTGCGGTGGATCGTCTGTTTTTCCCTAGGTTCGTATCTAGGGGCCTTTATTACTCTCTGCAAAGGTAGGGAATATGTAAAACATATTGTTCGGTCAAATACAATTGGCAAAATTTTAACCAAAAAAATTCAAGCGAGGGGCTTTATTACTCCTTGCAAAAGTAGGAATATGTGAAACAATTTGTCTTTGTCAAATATAATTGACCAAATCTTACTCCAAAAAAATTCAAAGTTTTATATAACATCTTTTAATGTTTATATTTTGAATTTCTAAAATATTTTTAGTATTTCTAAAATGTGAAAAGGTTTTTTTCGTGATTGGGAAAAGACATGATATGACTCATTGCCATTGTTGTGAAAGGACATATTTTTAAAAAATTATAATTTTAAAAATCCAAATATTGATACATAATTAAATGGTTTTAATTTTGACAAGATAATGACAATAATTTTATTAGCATGGGTTTTGTAAATGCAGTAAATTTGGGAAATAAAAGCCATGGATGGCCAAAATTCAATTACTTTATTGAAACAATAGACTATCTTGATTAATATTTAACTGATGCATTCTTTTTGTTCCTTTGATCTTTGAAGCTTAGCGCATGGCATATGATATGACAATATATCATGTGAAAATGAAGCCCAACATTGTCAATAATGTAGACAAATTGAGTTATTGTGCATACAAAGGGGAGCACAAGGTCGTTGCCTCAATCAATACTTTGTATTAAATATGAAGTTGGCCAATGAAAAACAAGTGGATTTCACTTTCTCTCGATATACTTTTGTACGTTAGCTCCTAACAAGGACAAAAGGGGTATTTTTTGCCAAGCAATTTCATCTACTATAGGTGGAGATGAAACTATGGAAGTAGTATAGGCATCCTTTTCCAGGTCCTAAAAAACTCTCGTCCCATGACCCTACTCCCAACAACATTCCTCCTAACACTCCATTGATAAAATGAATCATGCATGCTCAGTGTTCACAAAAGAAAAAGGGGGGCACCCATTTGGAAGTATATCATCTTATTCTTGGAGTGCTATCCAAAATCCTAGGGTTTTGATATCTTCAAAGAGGTGGGTGTGAGTATACTAGAGTGAAATCTAAAGTGGAGAAGCTTAAAGGAGAAAAAAAAAGGGTAGATTTGTCTTTGATAATACTAATTTTTAAGCCTTCAAAGCATATGTTTACGATTTGGTTGAAGATGCTAGGAAGCTTGATCTTGTCATTGGTAGAGATGAAGCAATTTGGAGAGTTGTTATAATTTTTTCTCGGAGGACTAAGAACAATCATGTGCTCCTTGGAGAGACTGGTGTCGGAAAAAAATATTGTGGTAGAAGGTCTAGCAAAAGAATTGTTAGAGGGGATGTACCAAGGTAAGCTCTTTTGCATATATTCATATATTTCCAATTTTTACAAATTTTGGTATGTAGGTTGGCTTTGTGAAATTGAGTGTGTGTGTGTGTGTGCTCCAATGCATAAAAATGTGTTGGTGGACTTAGGGTTGTAGGATTATTTTTAGTTTTCAAGGTTGGTAGAGAAACTAATTCGTTTTTTTTTTCGAATGGTGTTAAACAAAAAATTGCTAGATGTGATATTGATAGTCGTGGAAATGGGAGCCCTACTTATTGGTACCAAATATAGTGGTGAGTTAGAAGAGAAACTTAAATATGTATTGAAAGATGTAAAATATGCTTATGTTTTTTTTTTTTCAAATGAGAAATATATTTATATTCCCATATGAGAAATATATATGTTTTGGTCCCTAAGGAACTGCTTACATAACAAGTATCAAAGCCATTACAAGAAAAAATCATTATGAGATCAACATGTCACATGCCGGAAAATTGAACATGGGTTGGAAGGATAAACATATTTCTCCTAACCACCTAAGCTTAACCCAATTGACAATACTCAGAAAAAGTTATTTTCTTTATTGACAAAATTAAATTGGTGTTAGAATTCAAGAAGATAAGCCTGCTTCGGTTGTGTATGATTAAACTTTTTAACCAAGTAATAATTATATATGTTATTGCCTTAGATTAAAGGTCCTTTTATGTGATTGGATTTAAGATTTGGTTGTGGAGTAATCACGTTGGATTAAATATTTTTTTCAGGGCATACTGAGGAGTCAATGGATGTTGCCAATTTGTTTAAGTTGATCCTTTCTTAGGGCCAACTTCGGTGTGTTGGATCAACTAATGTGGAAGAGAAATACAAGTATATGGATACTTTGTAAGGGTATTGGAAGTATATGGAGAAGGATGTTGTATTTGAGCAATGATTCCAACAAGCAAGTTCTTAGTTAGTTTATTAGATGTATTAATTTGGTTGTTTATACACTTATAATGCTTTGTTTTAATAATTTTGTTGCTATTGATATTTTGGGGCAAGTGTATGTGGTTGAACCTAGTGTCACACATACTTCATTGTTTATTTTTTTTTTAAAGGTCATCATGGTGTGAGAACATTGGAAATAGCACTTGTGGTTGCTACCTAATTATCAAGTAGATATATCACTAGTAAGTTGTTTATCTAGGTATAATAGTATGAACAAACTACAATATGTATGAATGATCACAAAAATGGTGTTTATTACTTGATAATTTAGGGTAAAATCTATGTATAACTCAGTGTTTAACTTGTGAAGAAGGATAACATATTCTGCTCTTAATTCTTGAGTGATCAAGAAATCCTTCAGGGTTTTTTGACAATAATTTCTAATATGTTTATCTGAGAAGGGTGGCATATTCCAAACAAAGCAATTGATATAGTAGATGAGGCATGTGCAAATGGAAGAGTTAAAATAGATATTCAACCTGAAGAAATTGAGACACCTGAAGGGAAAATAATTCAACTAGAAGTTGAGTTGCATGGCCTTTAAAAGGAGAAGATAAAACTAATAAAGCTTGTCTGGTTGAGATTGGTAGAGATAGTTGTATTGCATTTTATTGGTTGTCTGGTTGACCAATTTATAGGCATTTTATTATCATGGGGATGCTCTAATGTAAATATGCGTATTGAAATTTATATGTATGTATGGGTGTTCAATATTGTTTGACGGTTTGAAAATTATTTGTTGGTGAGAACCCTTAGTTTCATACATTGTAAGAGTGTTCATTGTTGGTTGGTGAGAACCCTTAGTTTCATAAGCTGTAAAAAATCTCAGTACTTTTCCCTTCTGATTCTAATGGGTTCACAAAGAGCTTGATGATTTGAGAGACAAGTTGCAACCATTGAAAATGAAATAACAAAATAAAAAAGAGAGAGTAGATGAAATCTGATTGCTGAAGTAAAACACAAGTTGTTTACTCCACAAGAAGCAAAGCGCATGATGGATTTGGCATGAGTTATTGATCTTCAATATGGTCAGGCTCCAGAAATATAAGTTGCAATTACTAGAAATGAATCTAGGATGGGAGACAATCTTATGCTAACAAAGAGTGTGGGATTTCAATAGATTGAAGAGGTACATTAAATGTCTGAAATTTATTTTTCTATGCATATCTTCCATTCAATATGACTAGTATAATTTATGTTGGTGAGAAATGATAGTTATAATTCCTAATGCTTAGGATATATAACTATGTTATGAATGCAAGATGTGTGTTGATGGACTCGTGTCCCTATTACAAGACTTGGACAAAATGAAAAGGAGTGATTTATAGGTATGGTGGACATGATGCATGAAATAGTTGTTGGACAAGACAAGGTAGTTCAAATGGTTGCCGAAGTTGTGTTAATAATGCAGGATGGACTTGAAAGACTTGAAAAATAGACTGGATCATTCTTATTCTTAGGGCCCCCTAGAGTTGGCAAAACCTAACTTGCAAAGTCTTCCTACAACTCAATCGTTTGATGATGAAAATCATCTAGTCTAGATTGATCATAATTAGATGGTAATGAATCAATGCACCAAAGGAATAACTATCAATTAACTTGCAGGTATGGTGTTGGTTGGCTTGTGACATTGTTTTGGTGTACTTCCTTGATATTTTTAGGTTCAATTATAATAAGATACATAGGTAGGTATGCCTAAGAATTATTTAAAGGAAAGATGAATATTATCTTAAATTTTGGAATTTTGGGATTTTGGTTTCCTCTAAATTGTGAACTCTACTTTCTAGAAATATGTTACGCAAGATTCTATTATAAACTTATGGGACCTATTACAATGTTCGTGTATGTATTCTAAGTGAAAAATTTGGGGATATTTTGCTTGGATATCACATATTCAAATAAATTTTACAGGATCTCTATATATTAGGAATTTTATATCTATTCATGTTTAATAATAGTTCACAATTCCTTACCATACATCAAACATTTTACCATTATCATTGAAATTTTTAAAGTGGAAAGTTCTCACTTGTTTTGCTCCAATTTATGATGTATTTTGATAAATTGATTTAATTTTAATACTACATTAATTTTTAATAATGTTATTATGTATTAATATAGATAAAATTTGAAATTATTTTTATCATTCCATTTTTAAGAATAAAACAATTTATAGATAATGAGAGGATAATTTATATAGAGAGTTTAACAATCTTATTTAATTTTATAACTTTATCAAATAAGTCAGGGTTGGCCACTTGAACACAACCATAATCTTCTTTAAATCAATATGCAATCCATCAAATACATAGCTTAAATAGGCTATCATGTTCATAGAAAATGAATGATTCTTTGTATTGACTTGAAGCATTTACATCTCATCTTTGATAATGTAGTATAAACATATAGTAAATGTTAGGTTTTGTTTTATATTATATAATTATGTTATTGTGTAAACAATGATTAAATTGTAATATACACATGATAAAATATGGTTTGAGAGTTCTCTTTCAATATTTGGATTGTTGTTGGTGTATTAGTAAGTTTTGTTGAGAAACCAAAAACAAGTAGATAATGATGATTTCTCTTAAATTGATAATTACTTGTGAATATTTGTTGGCTCCTTATTAAAATTATGTTTTTTTCATCAAGCAATTACTAAAACATAAAGATCACAAAGAGACAAAGAAAACCATAAATTAGGCTCCAAACAGGGAAAAACCCCACAAGGGGGAAACCCAAAAATCCTCTTCTTATAGAATCAGATCAAAGTGAGATGTCTAAGACCCAAGACCAATACCAAGACTGCCACAAACATCCAAGTCATCCCTCCTTCAAATCTCCTCCAACCAATTCAAAGTCAACAAAATTCAACGATGGTCAATCTTGATTTTCCAGTGTTCTAAGCTTAACACAATCACTTATTCGAATTTTTCTTTGATTAGCAACCAATTTCCAATATAATTCAATCTTCAAAAAACAATAATAAATTGTAGATAGAACAATACATACAATAGAGAGACCATATTTGGTCAAAGACTAGGGAAAAACCCCACAAGGGGGAAAACCCTTTCCAATTTTTTCTTCTATTAGATTGTCATCAAATGCTTAACATAGAAATGCAATGTTACAATACATCAAAAAAGAGTCAAAGCCATAACTATCCCAAACACCAATCTAATATCCAATCAAAGACGAGCCCATAAATTCAACTCTAGTTAAAAATAAAATCTACAAATACTACTCAAAGTCAACAATAGTAGAAACAACCCTAACTAGTAAAGGTTCAACAGTCAAAGTCAACTAAAAAATATTCATTCAACTTTGAGGCCTCCTTTCTTCAGTCAAAATCAATCAACAAATCTCCCACATAACTCAGTCAAAGTCAAGGATTGAACTACAGAAACCATAACCTATAATATGAAGTCAACACTGGCCAAAATTCTCAGAAAATATCAGTCAAATAAACAGTCAACTCAATCTCCCAACTAGTCCAAGAATTTGGTCAACCCAAGTCAAAAAATCCAAGTCAAATCTGAGTCAAAGGTTGGTCAAACAGATCCAAAATAGAATTCAACACTAATCAACAAATTCTCCCTCTCTCTCCTTTGCACGTATGACCTTGGACCTACAATTTCAAAGCTATACGAACCAATCAAGAGAGGAATGTGATGTGTGATGATATCTCCAAGTGATGTGACATGTGGTGTATTTATCTATGTCCTAAGATGTTGAATTGCCTTGCGTAGGTTGACTTGAACTTTTGTGCACATGTGGGTTTTACATTAAAAATAATATTTTCCTTAAGCAAATCAAATTCTTCCAAGGGCTAGTAGGGTCTTTAATGGGTGAGGAAGCCTTGTGAAAGGATGGAATTTCTGCCCAAGCTGCCAAATTTCAACAATCAAATCTTTTCAAATTTGGCCAAATCATAAAATCCATACCTGTAGTTTGGACCTATAATTTCACAGAGTTTCCTTAGAACCTTCGCATGTGTGAACAAAAACAAGCCAAAAATATGAATTTCCTCTCTCCTTTGACTTCACTATATTATTGTATTTGGCACATAAATCGATGTGTGAGTGACTGAGGTCGAAGTGTCTTGTAAGATGTCTAGGAGGTCGAATAATTTCTATCCTAGACCGGCTTGTCCAGGCAGGGTCGACTTGGTCCTTTGGATGACAAATTCACTTTTTGACTCAAATAAAATATTTTTTCTTTTCTTAAAAGAATTCCAAATGGGACTTTGACTCAATCACATTTCTTTGACTCATAATAAATTTTGTTTTGACTCAATCAACCCTATAAGCATGAAGAACATGCATTGAATATAAATAGAAATAATAATAATGAATGTAATAAATGAATATAATAAGTACACCAATGATACATTTGTATTACGTTATGAATACCGACACTAGTTACATCTTTCAACACTCCCTTTTAACTAGGGAGGTATTCATAATGACACAACAAGATACTCTCAAATTGAAATATTCTCATAAGAAGAGATTCAGATTGATAAGCATAATTACAACCAACGTTGTCAAACAGAGCAAGGCCTTGACTAACAAGCTTTATCTCTCTAGTAGATTAGAGGACAATGCTAAGAGGCATAAATTTGGACATCACCAACTCTCTAGGCACATACACCATTCAAATGTTCACCAGGTATGTCCTCACAAGACTATTCTTATCTTCGTGTTGTCGATGCTACAACACTCTCCAATTTTTTTTCCTATTTTCAAACTTTGGAGACTCCTTTAACCATTTGAGTTATCGTTTCCAGTAATAAAAGACATTCCATGCATGTTCTCTAAGATTCCAAGTCCCTTTGTGATGAAAACCCAAGTGCCACATTTTGGTAAGGAAAGTGTCTCACTTTGTGTTATAGAGTTATAACACATCTTTAAGAGGAAACTTTGGTACTAATGGGTCCTATATATAATAGAGACATATATTAGACTCATTCCCAAATTTTGGTGCACTGTTTGTCGTCATCACTTATGTCTCATAGTGTATCCTAAGTGTCACACTTGGAGGTAAGTGTCGTTTTGATGTTGTTTCATTCGATACATGTTGATTTTGGGTGTTAAGTGTTTCATTGTTGCGTGGTTGATTGTTTATGAGTGTGTGATCATGTTCAAGTCATGTTCTGGTTTCATCTCCTGCCTCACTCATCCCACTCTTAAGTCAATTTCTAAAGTGACCCTTGCCCAAACAATCACTCCTCAACTTGCCTCCTTGAACTATGCATTGCATAGTCTTAGGCCCGAGTCAACCACCCTTTCCTCCTGGAATCACACACTACACATTCATTGCCTCCAAGGACTACGCATTTTGTAGTCATAGTGCCCAGTTTTTGCCTCTTGTCCCTCAAAAATGTGCAATTTTCTCTCCCAACTAGCCTTTCACTGTGCACTATGCAGTATTAGTTAGTAATCAGGCCTTACTTCCTCCATGACATGCAAAAATGCACAATCATGTGGCTCAGTCTTCCCTGAACTGCACATTGCACAATCACAGTGAGAAAAATTGTCTTGTTGTGTCACTGTCTCCCTCAACTATGTAGTTTTGTCTCCCAGTCCCTAAGCCACTACACATTTCACAGTCATAGTGACCAAAATTCCATCACTACCTTCTAGAACTACGCATTGTGTCATCCCTGAGTGTCCTCCTCAGTCCTGCACTTAGTCCCGGATCCAATCAGTGAATTGCATGAAGTTAGACTAGTAGATTTCCAGACTGATGTCGTATTCTCATGAGTGAATTTCATCTGCAGGTACTATATCTTGACATGATAAGATGATGCTCAAGAAGGATTGCAAGGAGACCATGCAAGAAGAAAATTGTGAAGCTGTAGAAGCAAAGATGACCATCAAACAAGAAGATGAAGGGACACTAGATCACGACAGGAGATGAAAGGCCAAGATCACAAGAGAAACTCCATATCATTCAAGCTCTTAGAGGATGAAGATGAAGTACATGCAAGAGTTGTCATGAAGATACAAAGATAACAACAAGAAGCTAAGCTTGGCATAAGTAGTCTACTATGAAGTCCATGTCATAATTTCCAAGTCATGGCTTGTCCAAGTATCACCTCAAGGGTCATATGTGTCATCATATTTGTCACATCATTTTTGGATGTAATTATGAAATTTTCAAAAATGAGAAAAGAGTGTGGAAGTCCAAAGGTCACTCATAGAATGTGAAAATTCATGTAGAAGTCCAAAGGTCTCATAGGAGTTTCGAAAAGTCACATGAAAGCTTAAGAGTCATGAGGAGAGCTCAAGAGTCACAAGGGAGCTGGAAAGTCACCTCATTTGTTATATATACACCCTCATAGCTCAAGAAAATGACTTTTCACCTTGACTTCTCAAGCTAGTCATAGGAGAGAAGATTATGCTTTTGAGAAGAAAGTAGTTGCTTAATGTTCCACTATTGGAACAAGTGTTGTATCATTGTAATGGTGTATCTTGGAACTTTCACTCAATAATTCGAATCTCTTGGAGAAAACACACTTTTCATGCATATGTCTTGAATGATTGTGAGACTATTCTTTCATTTTTTGCAGTATATGTTTATGTTAATTCATACTAATGAAAATTATAAACTATTTTGTTGGCTTTAGTATGTATCTTTGAATCACTGTCTTATGCTTTTCATGATCATGGTTAATTTGTGAGCTATTTCACAAGATTACTAATGATTCTTTCAGATAGATGCATGTGTCTTTATTAGGACAATACTATTACTTTCCTCTTAAAGACTCAATTTAATTTTTGTTTCGTGAAATAACCATTATACACTTTACAATTGAATACATCGCAAGGATAACATATTTGTTTATCTTGAAAGTACATGCATTTCTCTTGTGTCGTTTGTTGCAGCCAAGGAAAATCTTTAATATAATGGCAACCAACCATGCTTTTCGATTAGGGCTCCTACTCGAAATGATGTGAGGTATATTTGGGACTTCATATCGAGTAGAACCCCTTACTATTGTCAACATATAACATCGTCAACAATTTTGGCGCTAGGAGGGAAACCCTTTCATGGCTGATGATTCACCATATTCCCATAAAGAACCCTCTATGTAAGGCAGGTTTTGTCCAATTCCAACTCCAACTTAAATTTCTGAGAAAGGAAAATCATCTCACCAAGGTCCAAAGCTTACATATGAAGTCACTTATGATCAACTCCAAACACTTCGACCTATTACTCGTCAGTTTTCTTGAGCTTTTGGATTGCTTCTTGTCACATATGTTATTACTCTCAAGTAAACAAAGAAGGAGATAACCCACTGTGGTGTGTTGGTTTCTTCAGTGGAAGAGTTGGTTATTGCAACCTTTGAATAATTAGTTGATCCTACTAAAGGAATACATCAACAAGGGGATCTTCCACCACATATTGAGAAAAATTTGGATAGAGACAAGGAAGATTTTCATTTTTCTGACGAAGATCAACTAAGGGAAGAACAACAACCTAATTATAATGAAGATTTGATTAGTGAAGGAGAAGACTCTTTAGAATCAGAGAGTGAAGAGGAGGAGGAGGAGAATGAAGACATGGCCGATGAACAATTGGATTGGATGGCCCAAGGGCCCCTTGCTCTTCTGAGAAATATGCATCGTTTATCGAAACACCTAGAAAATCTACTTACAAAGTATGATTCTGATAAGAAAGCGAAGTTCAAATACCATATTGATGACTTCTACTTGCATCTACAAAGGTACACTTTGATATTGTTGCTTGTAGACTATTTTTGTATACTCTAGCAGGTATTACATTAGTTTGGTACCAAAACCTTCCACCTAATTAAATCCATAATTGGAGGGAGTTCAAACAATTGTTCTTAGAAAATTTTGTTGATGATAAAACTCTAGCCATGTTTTGAAAAGAACTCATAAACCTTATGATGGGGGAAAAGGAAAAAATTTAAATATTTTGATCAAATATTTACACATATTTTGAATAAATTCCCCACCCATTTACAACCACACGATTCTATTACCAAGGATTATTATACTGCTGCCTTGCCTACTAATGTTTATATCTCTGTCAAACATGATGTGAAGTATATTCGGGCTCTTAACTTTGCAGAAGCCATTGCCCTTGAGAACGAATTAAGTTCTATTGGGGTTATTGTTGATCAAGAATATTCAAAAGACTCCAAAGACATTTCTAAAAAGTCCCAAGCCTCTTCCACCAAAACTAAAGAGAAATATCATTTTAACATGGACAACTTGACTAAATTTGTGAAGTTGTTAACCAACGAAATATCATAACTCAAGAGGAAGTCAAGTGAGGCTTCTAACAATAATAAGTCTTTTAAGCTGTTCCTTAAAAATAATTTCAGTCAATCGGATAAGTCTGCATAGAGCTCCAATTTTGTGTTTGATGTTGAGAACTTGGGCATGTTTAACTACTGTACCTTTCATCAAGAGGATCATTCAGATAAAACAAGCCCTCGGTGGAAAAAAAACATGATGTGGTTTCAAATGTTATAGAAAGTTTGACAACAAAAGAGCATTTTGAGAAGACATGAGACTGACGAGCCTGCCTCGAAAGAGGAAAAATCAAATGTTGGTGATGAAATTTTCACTCTTGATATTATTTTCAACAGTGATCGACAAGGTGCTAGTGAGCCCCTAGTGGGTGATGCTCATCCTCAACAACCTGCTAAGCAATATAACTTGAGGAGCAAAGGATTGGTGCCTGAGAAAGATGTAAGAAACAATTGTCAAGAAAAATCTTACCTCCTAGTAATCCTGCATAAGGCTCTCAAAACAAATCGCGAGTACACAATCATTGAGGAATACTTCTGAAAATAATAAGAATAAGTCTACCACCGTTGAGGGAAAAAACAAAGTCACACCACCTACCACTTCAACACACCCTGCTCAAGATGAATATATTGATTACGATATTATTGAAGATATGAAAAAGGCTTGTGCAAATATTTCCATATATGAACTATCCAAAATAGCATGGCAACGAGAATTGATCATCCAAGCATTTGCATTTTAGGCTTTGTTAGGTAGAATCATTTTTCCTTCTCAAGCTTCATCCAGTAAAATTCCAACCAATCTCGAATCGATTGTTAATGAAACTAACGTAAATTCTAGGTCCACTTGCCCCCATTTTCTTTTAATTTTTGAAATATTTAACTATAATGTCCATAATTTCCTAGATGATGTTGGTGCATCTGCAATTTCATGCCTTTATTTGTTGCAAAGAAAATTAATTCCAAACTGATGCCAAAATTATTCAATTAGACAGATCTTTAATAGAAGCAGTTGGTGAACTTAATAATTTTCTAAACCATTTATCATGAGACCACATATTTCACCAATGTATATATATATATTGTCATCATGCACATTCCAGAAGATAATGGATTAATTTTGAGTCTATATTTGTCTATCAAGTTGTAGGGATACTTTGCTACATATTGGTCGCATTTGTGGCTTTTGTATAACAGAAATAACAATAAAATCCTAATCAAGATTGAACCATTCATGAAACATACCATCACAACGCTTGAAGCTCCTAATGAGCCCAAAAATTATGTGCATATGATATTTGGAAAATGTTTTCTAGAGGTTGATCATGGATGTTATCTTGCACAACCTTCCCCTGTACCGCTAGATACACAATTGGAAATCCTTCCTTGTAATCCAACTGACGCTTATGATTTTTGTAATATAGATGTAAATAATAATACTATAGGAACTAACCCTATTGCTGCTAGCTTTTGGATTTTGTATTTCGATGGTTCAAAGATACAAGAGCGTCCTGGAGATCGCTGTATTTTGATAGATCCGTGAAACAAAAAACATTTTATATCATGTCGCTTGGAATTTGAGTGCACAAACAATGTAGCCAAAGCACTCATTTTCGGTTTTAAAAAATCCATTGACCTCAAAATGGAAGCGCTCAAGGTAATAAGTGGCTCAGAAATTGTTACACAAGTACGGAATACAATTCGTTGTGTGTCACCTAAGCTTATAAATTACCAACAAGAGGTATGACATCTAATTTCATATTTCCAAGATTTTAATATTAATTTTGTTCCTCAAATTCATAATACAACTGTAGATACATTAGCTAGCGCTGTTGCTAGGTTGTCACCTTTGAGAGATGGCTTTTTAGTTGAGATTATTTATAAGCCATCTGTGCTTAATAATGTTACTCATTTTCGTGTTTTCAATGATGACCAGCAACTACTGGACTTCATGATATGTTGATGTGTTCAAGGATGCAATAATTGGCGAAGATGATCATGAGAAAGCCTTGGAGGAATCAGCTCAGGAAAATAAAGGAAACCCCATGCCCAAGGATGTTTTATATTTAGAGAAGCTATATGACCTACAAAATCATTTCAAGAGACCAACTAATACTAAGACTCATAGTTCTAGACTGTCTCAGAAACAAGTAAATATGGGTACCAAAGAATATCCAAAGTATGTGAATCTTGCTACATGTTGTACATCTCAAGAGAGACAAGCTTTTATCCATCTTTTCAAGTAGTATCAAGATGTGTTCACATGGATGTACCATGACTTAAAAACTTATGATATGGGAGTTATCCAACATGTCATACCTATTAAAGAAGGTTCACATCCTTTTCAATAGAGAAAGAAAAGTTCATCCTATGCTTGAGCCCCTCATTAAGAAAAAAATAAGAAAATTGCTGGATGCTCAAATCATATTCAAAGTTTTCCATTCTACATGGGTCTCTAATTTGGTCACTGTAAGAAAGAAGTCCATAGAGATACACTTATTTGTTGATTTCCACAATTTGAACTGGGTTTGGATAAAGACAACTATACCGTGCAATCTATGGAGCAGATACTTCAAACAATATTTGGGCTAGAGATATTCTCACTAGATGGATTTTCTGGATACAACCAATTTCTGGTAGCAGAACCCGACAGAAACAAAACCACTTTCAAGACAACGTGGGGTACCTTTTCATTTAAGCGAATTCCTTTTGGACTCATCGATGTGGGTGATATTTTTCAACGAGCTATGGAAATTACGTTCTGCGGTTTAATCAGACAAAGTGTACATTATGTACTTGGATGATGTTACAATATTTTCAAAGAAAAGATCTAATCACTTTCGCCATCTAAGGCAGATTTTCGAGCGATGTCAGAAATATGGAATATCTTTAAATCCAAATAATAACATCGTCAAAGTGTCTAAGGGTAATCTCTTGGGCCACATCATAGTTAAGAGCGAGATTAAAGTGGACCCTGCATGGGTCAAGAGTATTTCTAAGATTTCCTTTCCTGTGAACAAAAAATCCATGCAATCCTTCCCGAGGAAAATTAACTTCCTCCACAAGTTCATCTCAGATTATGCACATATAATTAAGTCATTGCAATATATGATTAAGGATGATGTAATTTACAAGTGGGATAAAAGGCAGAAATATTCCTTCACCCATATTATTTAAGCAATTACTAAAGCCCCAACATTGTAACGTATAGATTTTGGCAAATATTTCATGTTACATACTTTTTCTTCTGACACTTCCCTTGTAGCCATTCTTACTCAAAAGGATGATCAAGGAAATGAGCTACTGATATCATTCATGAGCACTAAATTACAGGGATCTGAATTAAACTACCATGCCATTGATAAGCAAGCCTATGCAGTATAAATGGAGGTGTAGCACTTTAGGCCTTACCTTCTAAAGAGTCATGTTATTATCTGTGTGCCTCACCTAACGATTACTAAGATCACTTTTTGTACAAAAAGAGTTGGGTGAGAGGAGGATGAACTTAATTACAAGCCTTCAAGAGTATGATCTTAAATTCAAGCCAGTTCATATGATAAAAGGCCATGGTCTCTTTCAGCTTGCAGTAGAAGAAATTAATACACCATAAGACTCGAATATTTTAGATGGGAACATAAAATTGAAATGTACAATATTGAACAAGCTACCCACTCTAATGTAGTCACGTCTTGGTACACGGATGTGTGAAAATATCTAGAGCATGGTATCTTTCCCTCCCATTTATCAGCTAAACAAAAGAGGGCTATTCGACTTAAATATTTATCATATCAGCTTGTACATGGTGTGATTTTTTGAAATCATCACAATGGTGTCTTGCTCAAATGTCTGGAAGCACAAGATTAAAAAAGGGTACTAAAATATCTTCACGCTGAGCCAGCTGGTGGAAACTACATGGGTGAGACTACTACACACAAAGTCATGCAGGTTGGTTACTATCGGCCCACATTGTTCAAAGATGCACACGCTTATGCCTGTAAGTGTTCAATTTGTCACAAATGTGTTAGATGTGATAAGAAGTCAACTACCCCATTGCATGCCATTGTTGTTGAGGAACCCTTTCAACAATGGGGTTTGGATGTCATAGGTGAAAATTTTCCACATTCGTCGAAGCAACACTATTATATATTAACTACTACATACTATTTTACTTGGTTGACTGAAGTAGTTCCTTTAAAATAAGTGAATGAGTAGGAAGTCATCAACTTCCTCAAGCATAATATCATTACCAGGTTTGACGTTCCTATAGCACTTGTTTTCGATAATTAAACTTATTTTTCATCGCTGAAACTTTGTTATTTTTCATTAGAAAATGGTATTGTTTTAAAGCACTCATCCAACTATTACCCTTAGGGAAACGGTTTAGCCAATTCTACCAACAAGAATTTGATTTGTATCATCAAGAAAACCATTTACTTTGAGCAAAGGAGCAAGCATAATTCTTTGGTGAATGCTTTATGGGCTGACCATGTCACACCAAAATCCTCTCTTAAGACTTACCCTTAATTTCTTGTGTATGGAAAACAAGTTATCCTTCCTTCAAACATATACAACAATGTTACCGATGAAATAGGTAACCTCAATGTTACCTG